>VRMD01000049.1:0-51548 GCA_009872375.1 Sminthurides bifidus
ATTTGCGATTTCCACCGCTGTCGCTCATTATGATGACTTGATCCTCCTGCTACCCACAAACCCAACAATGCAATAGTTGCAGTGAGCATGCCAAGATCATCTCGCGATTGCATGATCTAAAGAAACGAGGCGTTACTACGCACCGCAGAAAAATACCTGCAGGTATTCGTAAATCCTGTACCTGTTACGTGGCCTTTGCATGGTAGACATGTTATCCTTTCCTGGAAGCTGGCTGTGCTTGCCCTTTGCTGATTCTTTAACCTAACCTTTGCGCCTGTAGTAGAATCATTGATGATGAAGCATCAGTTGAGCAAAAGATGTAAGGTGGGATCTACAACAGTTCTGAATAAGTTTGGCCACGAATCCCATCTTCAATCATGTGAGCTCTGAATGATCCTACCCGATTTTGAAGCGCATGTATATCGATCAAACTGTAACCGGAGAGCGTTCGCTGTCATGCCACGCACTCTTTAAACTTGTGGTTCTGTCGTGACTCATGACAGTTCATACGAGCTGCTTTGAATTAGCGGTTTTCTTGTATTTCCTTTTGGTATGGCATCAGCAACACAAATATTCTCAGAATCCCTCTCTGATAACGTTTCGGCGGCAGTTTCCTGCCGCCAGTCAGGCTAGGCTAACATGACTGTAAAATTAGCTCCTATGGGAATTGCATAAGATACCGCATGCGGGTCTCAATGATTCTGACCGACATTTAGCACGACTTGGCTGCGTGATTTTTCGGAAGTGGTGTTGTGATGTAACATCTCCACAGTAAAGCCTATGAGCAATCCCTCATAGAAGCTAGTACCGGCAAGGAGTGCGCTGCAGCAATGCTCAATTGCCAGGATGGGAACATCTCATTTCGCGAAATTGTGAGACTGTTGCGTTACCACCTGTCAAAGTCCGTGGAGCTCTCTAGAAGGTGGACGGGGAGAAAGCGATGTGCATTCATGCAATGACTCACGTTGAAGGCACGGGAGGAAAGCGTGCTTTGGGCAAATTCAATTGCCATGTAAAATCATATGTGGCTAACTGCTGGAACGTTATTCGCAGATGAATGAGCTCAAGCAATTGGCATTTGTGAGATGAAATTTACACGCGGTGGAAAACAGTTCACATTTGCAACTTGCGAATGCATTGTTTGTTATAGTTACCTTCTTTTTAGCCGCACGTTTCATTATGCTTCGTTGACGAAGTTGCAAGACTGCAGGCCAAGTTTTGCTGTTTTATGAAACCTGAGCCACGCCACAACATCAACAGTTTATTACATGGCAATGTTTTCACTACCCTAGCCTAATGCGTAGTCAGGAAATGAACCGTTCTACATGCATTCTTGCACATGTTTCCATGATTAATTGAGGTTGTTATAGTTACCACGCTATTGATAAAATGTACTCCAATTACTTGGCTAATGCCTAGGAGAATGGCAAAAACAAAATGACAAAACTAACTGAACACATCATTGTGATTGATGGCACATTTCGCTGGACAGCCTTTTCTTCAAAGCATATAATCGGTGGTGAATATTTTGCTTTCAGCTTTTAGTCAAGGCTGGTGACTGGGTACATTGATGAGATAAAATCAAGCATCATTGCCAGAGATGACAATTGCAGACAACCTGTGCCAGAGAGGACAATTTGTGAGGATTCAATACACTGGATTTCAAGTGTTTTGTCACCTCTCAACCTTGTTTACTTGCCTTCGATCATTATGTTCCCAGGCTATTGATTTCATTTATCACCTTAAGTGCTTGCGGTCAGAGCTAATACGAGGCATCAATGAACGAAAACAAAGTTGAAGAGAAGTAAAATGCATAAATACACCTGCAGATGTTTTTCACAGAGCAGCGCACATTGCATTGCGAGAAGTTACATACAGCACTATGTACTTCCACATGGAAAGCTGTGATTGAAGAGCTGATTTGCAATGCTTGCTCAACTTGTCACATCAGCATGGGGTAGGAGGCTCCTGTTAATTAACTTGTTTGTTTACATTGCCTTACTGCGTTATTAGCAAGGTAGATTTCTAATACTCTGAATGACTTATGCGTTCTATTCTCAATGTGAATTTCCAAGCTAATTCAGTTATTAATACTTCAGCAATATTCTCGGGGAAGTATGTGGCATGGAGTCCACCATTCTCACCACAATCAGAAGACCCCATAGTCACTTTGATTAAAGAAACATTTTTTAATCACTTCCTGTGTTATTAAAAAATTTTCAGTAACAGCTGTCACATTAGCTTTCAGTATTTTAATAGTGTGGATGATGACTGATCGATGAAAAACCTACGTCCTCCGCTAATTTTTGTGAAAAACGAATTCTCTCTTTATTACTATACATATCATTCATCCATACACGATCATAAAAACTGAAATAATTGACAAAAACGAATTCCGTCTTATAAAAGTACAATTATGGGTATTCATAGGCACTTAACTCGTGACCTGAATGGTCAATCGTTAATCAGCTGCTAAATTGATTCAAGTTCAAAACTGATTTTTCGTCAACTCACCACGCAAGCTGCTAAAATATAGCTCTAAAAGTACTATAAGCCTAGGCTAACAAACGTGCATGTTTGTAAGGAACACAATACATGTGTAAAATTACGAATATAGGGTGTTGAGAGTTATGATTCGCATGTTCCAACTAATTGTTGAACCTGCTCGGCCTTAAGACAACTCCACCTCAATTTTCTTTCCCTCAACGTTGTTCTCATCAGACTTTTCCTTTTCCTTCTCATCCACGATCACTTCATCCGATATGACCTTCACGTCTTTGAGAACCAATTCCTTTTCCTCTGGGTTCTGAAAGGTAAGAATACTAACTGAGAAACGGCACTTTTACATGAGGTTGTCAGCAGTAATCAATTTACTAAACTTGTACATTTAACACAGGCTAGCAGCGCCAACGAATTTTCGATTTCTTGCTTACCTCTTCAGCGTCAGCTTGCATGGCTTGTCGCTGCCTTCGTTGCTCGAGATACTCAAATCGGTGCCATTCCGGGAACGAGAAGTTGATGACGCGAGGCAGTCCTTTCGTAGCTGAGAACGATAGGAAGATGAGTGTACTGAGTACAAAAGGCAGAGTGAACGCTGGGATACCAGCCTAGAGAAAAAAAATATAAAAGGGCCAGTTAGTTGAATCGTAAATCCTCAGTATTTTCGTAGCCATGACGACGAAGGCTCCTAAACTCTTGTCATACCGGTTTCAATGCCAGAGTCAACGCCTGTTGTATTCCCACCGTGAAGAGCACGTTGGCCACTGCTATCCAGAAACTGTGGCAGGTCAGTACAAGAAAGTAACCACACAACAGCTGATGCCGACAGAATCGCGTTGAAACCCCACAATCCATTGTACACAGATTCATACGGCGACGCAGTAAACAAGAGTCCTAAGTTTTACACAGAAAGATAATTAGTTATATAAAAGTCTTTTGCATTCGTTTAATTTACTGGATTAATTGAGGAGCAGCAGTGCAAGTTAAAACCTACCTGCAACGTTGCCTATAACGGATCCCACCAAACTCATGAGGCACATGATGGGAGAGTAGATCATTACGGCAATGAAGATGAGGATACTGGAGAAAACGTTGTTGATTCCAAAAACTTGTCCCATAGACAGCAAAACTCCGCTTAGAATCTGTAATTAATAAATGATTTTGCCAACCTGCACTGCTTTTATCCATTCATTCATGCACTCATTCATAAGTACTTAGTATTTGACATGGTTGTGGGCAACTTTCCGAGTGCATGTAACATGTTTCAAAATGTTGATGACCTACATTTCCCCACACGAGCTGATTCGGATCAAAATCATCCGCGTTCCCATCAGTTGTTCTGTTCGCATCAACATCAGTGAGTTCAAGGCCAGGGTCATCAGCTTGCAATGGCGAATCAGTCGTTGCCATGGTGGTGGCTGCAATATCTCTGATAATCCGGGTTACTGCTTCCGAAGCTTCTGTAACGTTTCCAACGGTGGGCAGTACATGAGGAGGTGTGAGAAAGCAACTGAATAGAAGCATAGCGACAATATTGAACGGAAACGTGAGACAAGGTAGTGGCAGTCTGAAGGATGCGAACATGTTCGCCAAGGCTGTGGTGACGAAGACGCTGGAAATATCATTAAACGTAAGATGAAATTACGAGGCTGAGAAAATAAATTTCCTCCCAACAATACCGCTTAGTGTACAAAGTTTAAAATCATGCAATAACTTTATCATAGCTGCAAGCTGCCGGCACAAGTGAAGACCATAGCGGCTAACAAAACTGATCTTGTTGCATCTCTATTATGCCTCTTCATTCAATCAAGTACGCAAAGATAAATTGATTTTGACATATCTCCCGTCGCCCTCACAATGTCACGGGGCGTCGAGGTTATCTTTACAACTTTTGGCTGCATCCTTCTTGTCAGCATCTATCAGTAAGGGCAACAAAGTCGCTTTACCTCCCATAGTTAACATGTTTTTTTTACGCTCGCCCATCATTCATTTTGAAATTCTCTCTTTTTCATCTTCCTCATATTCCTGGGCATTATCAGTCAGTAATACCTTTTGTACGCTATCAAAAAGTCACCGTGGGTATGCTATGCAAAGTACCAAACAACACAGACATTGTGCCATGTGTGTAGTTTCCCAGGCCCATTCGTCATTTCAAACAACCCGTCCTTAGAATTTTACTTTGGTTGTTGTAGGAGTCATCTTCCCCTGCATTCTTTACTCTGAATAGAACCGCACCGAGATCTGCATTATGTCCGGCTCTAATTTTTATCCTCATCTCATTATGATAATCCTTCTGACAACGACACGCCTCTGCATTTCCGACTCTCTTCCGCCATTTCAGTTCCAATCTCAAAAAACACCAACTCTTCTCTCAGAGTGTTATGTAATTCTTTCCTTCCCTTATCTACCGCGTAGCCAGAATCATTTCACTTTAAGACTTGAGCTTCAGAATTACCTCTTATTGCTAAGCCTACTTCTGTGTGGCCGCAGAATTTAAGAATTACTACGTTTCCTAAATTGTATTCAAGCATCACATTCAAAATACCTGAATATTGCTCCCGCAATGATGATCCACCACAGTTTTCCAGGCACAGGTTCTCCTGTTAGCGATTCCCACAAGGCCACAGGGACGGTTCCGACAAGAACGGCATTGAAAGTGGTCAATCCTGCTTGTATTGCCTTCTCATCTTGGTAGAATATCTGGAATCAAGTTTGCTTTTAAGACATCAATTCACATAAGCTAAAATGATATTACTAGTGTATTGATCTCGTTTATTTATTGCAAAGGATTGATTTTAGTTCATTTACCACCGAGGTGATTATGGCCGTCGTAGCTGTCAAGGATCCGGCAAGACCAACCATAGGATCAGCCCAACAAAAGGGCCAGGAGGATTATCAATCCAGTGAGTGGATTGTTGGCGAAAACGACCTACATTTTACAATGAGAAAATTTCACTAAAACTACTATTCAACAAAATTGCTTGCCATTTCTTCACAGATGTTTACACATTCCTTTTTCGGTTTTTGTAGCCCTCAATTCAAGGTCATTTTGGCCCCAGGCCATTACTGTCTGCATTTCTGAATGCTGGTGGCAGTTTTTCAGAGAAGCTTTTCTGATTAGTTCTGATCTGATTGAATTTTTTTGGCAAAATTGTTGCGGTTACTTTGCTCTCTACCGTTTGAAACGCAGATTTTGCAAACGTTTGTGTGACTGCACTGCGGTTAACACCCAGTCCTGTGTAAATAATTTATCGCTGGGAGTATCGAATTCTCTTTTGAGTTTTCCATCGTCTATTCTCCCCATTCCCTTGTCAAAACGCTGCAACTAATACTCATTCCATGTATCCTGTCGACTCGACTTAGGAGATGCATGTCGATGATTCAACTTGACACGTCTTTCAGCCATGATCAAAAATCCTACATGCCTGACAATTACTTCTTTTCAAAATTCAATCAACTGCCCCAACGCCCAGTTAAATTCAATTGGAAGGACTCGACAAAAACTATCAAGTTCAAGTTTATTCTATTCAAGCCCTCAGTTTGTAATATCAAAAGACGGGTCCTTGTTTACTCATCTTTTCAAGAGAAGGAAAAGGAACTAAGACGGAGAATAGACAGTGCTATTACGCAACTTTCGCTTGAATTCAAACCTCTTCAGACAAGAAACCGGATACCCTGTGAGTTGGCTTTCAAATATCAGTGAGAATTTCGGATCGAATTTCCAAGGATGTCCACTAATTCAACGGACAGTGTCCATTCATGCACTCATCTCATCCATGGTTTGCATGACTCATGTTATTCATTTATGGTTCAATTTACTAAAAGACAAGCAATCTGGCTTACAGTTTCAATCATTCAATGGCTACGTACCTTCCATGCTAATAGCATAACCTGCCCCTCATAACAGCAGTTTATTAGCCCTTAATAGCTCGTGGTTCTCCAATAGCATTTCAAAAATTGCCCTCTCACTTCCTCTGCGCATGAACTTTGGTTTTGCGGTGGGGCACTTATAATGTCGCCATCGCTGCATATCTGCTCTGTGTGTTTAAAGCCCTTAGATTCACAGCTTGAAAACAACGTTATGAGATGCTGCGTCACAGCCATTTCAATTCACCGTGACATAGTAAAGGAACTTATTTTATGGCAATTGTTACGAAGTTTACATTGGTGACATGAGCGTGTCAATCTTATCACTGATAACGTAAGTCTGTTATTTTGCCTGAACGCAATGCTTGAATTGAACTTCTACGCACTATTGGAGTCGGCTTACAAATAAACATCCGACAGGACAAGCTCTCGCTGGCTAAACGATCGACATGGGATGAATGTGAGACTGTGCTTACCTGTGAGAAGCCACGAAAAAAGGCATTCAAAAACTTCGGAACAGTCCATTGTAGCCCTGATTTTGAATCAAGGTAGGTGTTCACAGCCTTGCAGTCCCCAACGTAGGGAATCCATGGGTTCCTCTGTGGAAGTAAGAAAGCTCACTATTAACTACGACCACAATTTGTGCCTGATGAATAACAGGATTTGTATAACTTATCCACACGTTACTTTATAATCTGAAAAATAAATCAATGAACGTTTCAATTTACTGCGGTTTCAGCGGGTACGCTTTCGAGCTCCTCATACATTTCAACTCTTCTGATGCAATAAACACGAGCGAAAATAGAGAAAATGAATTTGTTTTCTGAAAGGACCTGACTTTTTCCTGAATAGCGTCGGAATACCGTATCAAAGCTAAACAAACCTTTTTTCAGTCATACAGGATTCTGAGTTTTAAGATGCAAATATGAGCTGTGACAGCGTTTATATACTGGGCCTGAGCACACCAAAGGTGCTATTTCAGGATGAGAAAATTAGTCTGCCGCATGCTAATTTGAGCTAGCTTAAGAAAACAATTTAATGATTTCGTTGTGCTTTGGATGCGGCAAATTTACATTACCACGCAGACAAAAATTCATGAAAAGTTAGCATACTTCCTTGAGTTCCGATGTAAACATGATTTGCAGGGTTACTGCGTATATTGTTTTGTTCCGATGTCCTTTAGAGATGACAGTTCTAAGTAAGAAATGCTACAGCTGAACATATCTTTTCGCTTCTCCAGTCACCAATTGTTTTGCCTTAACGTTTGTCGATGAGTATGGGTTGTACTGCTGGTTGTCATTGGGTCATTCAACGGATTGTAGAAACAGAATGAAAGTTAGCAAATCCTTATGCAAGCCTACACCAGCTTTAGCAGATGCAGTACCAGTAAAGTCTACTTGTTCACAAATTAACCTTTAGAAAAAAGATGGGAATCTCACCAGGGGATCATCCAGATTTAGACTAACTTATTATCGTCAAAGGCCTCCACTATTCGCATACCAGTTCTTTCCCTAGAGATAGCATAGGAATACCCTGATTGGGGTAACATGCTACAATACAATCAATCTGTACACCTAAAGAGCTCCAGCCTGTTGGAAATAATTGGAATGCGCGAGTTGCCATTCTCAAAAGTAGTTCAGTTCAGTTTTCATCAATTCCAATACTAAACACCAACAATCTCTTGACATCAGATCAATGACACGGCGCAGACCGAATACAGTCTTTGGTCTGCACTTAAATGAGTTTATGGTAAAAGGCTAACGGCTACAGCAAGTGTTCGTGTTAATGACATTGGACCATTAGACTCACAGCTTCTCTCCAGTCTTGAGAGCAGCTAGCTTATACGTTCCCCTTTTCGTAGTCCAAGCGCATTCTTCCTTCTGAAAGGTATCAATTCCTCATCACAGTCAGTCTCCGATTAGATCTAAGAAGCGGCATGTTTTTTTAATGATTGCATTTATTTGTCCAAGCTATACTCACGTGCCAGAGAACAGAAGAGCTTAATTATTATAACCGTAGGGAAGCTTGACATGAGAGCCAGCGCTGTTCTTATCATCGCACATTTCATCCAATCCTCAATCCAGACTTGCGACGTTTTTTCAATGCCATGGTAGGATCAGGGTTCCACTCCTCCCTCACCCTCATCCAGTTCCTCCACATATTTTCGTCATTTGTCCTTGCATACAAATGCGATCGGCAAAAGACGGAGGTCTGAGTCTAGCCTCATACTTGTCGATAAAAATTCAACATCCAGTGTTACAACGACCAGACTGGAACTGTGCATCATCAGTGATGCATTACTTGATATTGTTGTGCTCTCGGAAGTTGCAAGGAGTGTGATGAATGCAACGCAATGCAGCAAGTGCACTTTCAGCGTTTGCCTACTAATTATATTAACTGCGAGCCCATCAAAAAATTCGCTTTTTCCTGTCCAGTGCGGGAGAAGCTATTAGCTCATTACCGTACCACATTACGATGCCAAAGGGAACATTTTTTTCCCAGCTGCAATGTACCTGTTTTGCCTTCTGTTCAGGACAGCGTCACATGAGACGGGGGAATCTCTCGGTGCACTCACTCACCGAGTGATCACTACATAATAGGACGAAGGGTCTGAACAGAACCGATCCCAGTACACGATACATTCTGACCGTACCCGCAACAGATAAACCGTTTTTACAAGAACCTCACTGTTTTTCAAACACTACTGTACCTCAGGGCACCCACCCTGTGGAGGTTTCAGTAAGTGTTAGATACTCGTTAAGCTCTTGAAAATAGTTACAGCTGCGTGATTTTTTCTTTGAAAACAAGCCCTGAGTCATTATGCCCCTTCCTTCTGTCTGTTCGTTCATGGAACATGGAAACCCGGAGATATGCTATCTTTTTATCGTTAGGTATTACGCACAGTTTTGTCTGCCTGTGTGCGTTACGTACATGCATGCCTTTGTGAAAATTACAGTGCTGAGGACTTCCACAGGTGTAATCTATTACAAGAGCTATTAGCTCCTTGCTGTAGCTCATAAGATTCCAAGACGTGCCTCTCTCAAGACAGGCCTCTGGAAATGACTTGAGAGACACCGAAATACTGGGCAAATCTAACCACGTAGTCATCATTATATGGAAGAAACTCATTGACTCCATTTTCCTCACAAAGGATGTAATTTCATTATGCAACGGACCAAATAAGAAACAATTAAGCGTCCTTCCTTTTTACGCTTACGAGATGCAAATGGATCCTGACAAAGATTCTGCCGGTTCATCACCCTTTCCTGGAACCATATAAATGCACGCTGATGCCTGTCACTTTCATCCGTCCTTGTCAAATGAATAAACACATGCTCAGCTTCAACAGGCAAGTCCTTTGGTGTGGGACAACAGTGCTTCTTACGACCGGGATCATTTACTTCCAATAATTTCTCTACTTTTAAAAGTAGCAAAGAACCCTTAACAAGATATTAACAACGCTGAATGCACCATGAACAAGACTACGTTTCATTTCCTTGTGGATGCGATACAAAAACCAGAGGCAGATTCGCCCTCCACCCACAACAATTGATTCGTTCAACCTGTTGCTCTCGGTGAAGTCGCAGCTTGATTCACATGGTTTCCTTTTCCTGGACAGTAAATTTAACATTACATCCATCCCATAGCGCAAGCTCAGGGGATGACAAAAACTCAAAAAAATTTAACATTACATGACTTAAGGAACCCCAGACAACGATGAACCACTGATACGCTAGATGATGCAATTTTGTACTAATACTGACGCCAAATCAGGGTTATTGGCTTGTGGTCAAGCCTGGACTAGGCAAGATCCCTTGACTGAAATATTGAAGACGATCTGCTTGCTTTAAATCAATTCCATGTGCAAGTCGTAGATTTAGGATTTTTAATTCCAAGCCCAGCGATGAGTGCAAGCAGATGATTTCAGGAACGTGAGTTGTTGATCTTAAACGCTGACCTGAGATTATGAGTAAGTACCATATTATACCTGTCCTGTTTACGCACTCATTAAACGCGTCAAGTTAAGCTAACGACCCGTTTGATACTTGTTACCTTGTTAGCAGTTAACAGATAATGCAACTAATAATCTTCTTCTGCGGTTCAGTGGTGCACAATGCAACACGTACGAAGTTAATTAAGTTTTCTTAAATAACAGGGCTCAAAAATGTCGTTGGCAAAAACTAAAGTAAATGACTGAACCAAGACAAATATGTAGAATTTTTCGACCGAAATTGCGTTGAAACTTCCGAGCTTTGGGACTCACGATTATTTTCATGAATGTGTTCAGCGGTTCAGCAATACCGTTCGGATTCGTGGGCACGCTATTTAAGGTAGACTTAAACATCTTAAAAGCTATATAATTTACTGAGGTGGTGCTCTCACTATTCGCCTTTTCTTACCAGTTTACCGGCGAAAGAGAAAGAAAGAGACAGAGATGCGATTGAAAAATAGCCTTCAAAAGATGGAGAGAAATCAGCCATGGTCTGGAAAATAAGGAGTGATTCAATAGCCCTTTGGAGACAAGATAGAAAAAGTTTTAAATTGCTGAATCATGTTGAATATTGCAAAAAAAGTTTGATTAAATTCACCAGACGCATGCATCAGAACGCTCTCATGCCCATGGCTGCCAAACGATTGACGCATTCTTAGACGGCAACGTAAACAGAAAAAGAACCCAATAGGTGAGAGTTTTATCCCTTATGAAGGAGAGTGAAACGTACAAAACATCGAAGCTTCGACTTCAAAAGCGTGCAACTTTTTTCACCAACTGGAAAGGTGAAACTGGCTATTACATTTCAGTAAGGCTAACTAAAATACAGTAACTACGATACACACCAGATTTCATAGAAACGGAATCCCTGGCATGTGTATCCCTAGCTTCCGCATGTGTCTAAAAAGCGCCTAATTATGAGTGTGTCTACGAAGATGTAACGGCTTGTACTATACCTAATAGATAATATGATTATAATATCAAGCATGTCATAAACTATCAATAGCGACAAAGGCAAGAAAATGCATGAAAAGTATACTTACCGGCATTCTGAATCGCCTGGAATTCTTGTTTGGCGTGTATGACTCACTCATTTTGGTGAATATTTTTAATACACTTGTAGTTGTTTTGTTTCTATGAGAAAAAATTCTCAGTTGTGTAACAAACTGCACCTGCACTCAAGATGACGCAGTTGCTTGCACTGAAGCCAGAGCTGAGCTTGGAAGAGTTTTTAACGGTCAACAAAAAGTGCTTTTTCTGGAGGGAGGAGTGGTGCCCCTACGAACCCTTAGAACAAGCCCGTCCCTTTTAAGCCTCTGGTAAGCTATTGAAAGGAAGGAGGGTAGTATGTGTAGCACGCAATAAGTAATAATCGGGTAAAATGACGCAAAGATCAGATCAACAGCTCTCACTTTCCCTCTGTACTTTTCGGCTGAGATCAAATTCTTCTCTAGGATGAGACAATCTCTTCTGGAACTGTTCACACCAAGAAAGAAACTGATCTTGCGTTGTGGCTCTCGGCCGGAGAAAAATGTCTTCACGGATTATGAGATTGTAGGACAGTGCAACTGCTCCGTTGTGGATTCCGCGGCAGTAGGGGCACGTTGAAACTGTACGGAGTTGCGAGTTGCGTCTTATAATGATGCACTTGTAATATATTGTAATGTTCGATGCTCCTGCTGCAACAGTTCTTGCACCTTCTGCGTTCTTCCCTTATTTCGGAAGGCTGGTCATGGAACCAAAGGTACCCATTACAACTACGTAACTTTGACTGAATGGGGGAACTTGAGCAAAATAACGACTGCAATATCATGCCCACGTCAAGAGTTCATCTGGCAAGCAATATGACAATTGGGCAATGTTGTAAGAGGGTGAAAAGTCCTGTGTGCAAGTGAAACAGCTTTTCTGCTCCATGATATAAAAGAACGTAACATCGACTCTTCAGCCATCGGCTGAAACCACTGCCCGAAATACAAAGTGTAACTAACTGCGTAATATCGTAAATTCTTTTTGCTCCACTAATCCTCTGTCGCTGACAAGAACGGAGCCAATACATCTGGACCTTATCACTGGCGGCGGCGACTGGCTTTGCTATACTTCTTGTTTCAAATAGTCACAACGACTTCTTATTTTTGTCATACGAGATCATTCAGGAACCAACAAAACCTTTTAGCGCGTACACTGCTTTAAACCCCCTTTCGGAATTTGGAATAGACCTTTGAGCTTTATAGGTTCTGCATTATTACAGTCCTATATTTTAGGAAAAAGTAGTCGATTATTATTCGACCTAATTTGAACCCAATCCCATGCTTCTTCCTGGTAAGTCTGTAACCCTCTACAATCGTTTAGTATCGATAGTTTGGACACGGGTGACTCAAAGGCCATTTGTCCGTGATGCCATCAATGATCCATGATCTGGAAAGGCTAACAGATCGGATTGGGAAACAACTACTGTCACTAAACCGCCCTAAAAAGATAGTACCGACGCAAGCTAAAATGTTACCGTTTCGATCTAATAACTCATACATCTCCATGAAGCTTCCCAGTAACCTAATATACAATTTATTTATTAAGCTTTTAATAACCTAGATTTTATCTGTACAGTTTATTTACCAAGTGACTAATCATAATTCTGGTGGATATCAAAACCAGGAATTCCGATTTTCTTCGCTCGTCCTACTTTTTTATGGGCTTTAGGTCAATATCGACGTCTTCATCCGGGATCTTGAATACCTTGTGCTTGAACATTCTGTATATCTGCAAACGATTACAGAATAAGAAAAGATTAGCCGTGCTTCTCTAAGCTATTCATGTATTCACAAATTTCCGAAATGCGAAAGCACGCATTCCATCCTATGCCATTTTAAAACAATGGAAAAGAAATGTAAAAAATTGCATAACCGCACAAACTCACTTTAACATGTGGTAAAACAGGATCGCGTTGTTCTGGTGGTACTAACGCATCAAAACTTTGAAGTTTGTACCATGCAACATGCATTCCGAAGAATGCGGGAACGAATACAATTAATATGGAATATTTATCCCAAATTTGTTTCAATCTACTCATCTCGACTGTGTAACGGTTCGCCTAAAAGTACCAAGGTTATGTAACATTATATTACAAGAATTTCTAACAAAATGGGTAAATGAAAAGCTCTGTCTTAATTCGAACATCAAGCGATAAAATAGCTTACCGTATTCTATCCACACGATCAATTAGCGGGTGCGCTATCCTATTCGTAGCCACGTAACAATTTCCATGAATCCGTAAATTAATCACCTGATTTTGTTTTGCACTTTAAAAGTTGTACTCGAACTTTTCCGGCAAGAATTCTGAACTGCCAGAAGTTTCCACCTGAAAAGTGTCGACAAGGAAATGGGTATTCAAAAATCCTTTGGCGATCCTTTGCCTCAAACTGCACAGCACCAGCTTTTTGGCACTCTTGCCGTTGTCTGTATGAATGAAGATGACTGCAAAAGGATCTTGACTTGGCTCGTGGGAATTTGCAACACGTGAGGGAAGTTTTTGCTCTCCAAATAAATAAAATATACATTCACTATTCGAACACATGAGAGAGTGCACGCTCACACTTATTTACTCTATTACGCACTTCAATTAATTTTGGCAAGGCTTTGAAACTGTTTAATTGTACGCGGTGCTGGAATTCAGGATCAATTCAAGTTCAGCTTATTTAGTCAACAGGTGAAATTTGTCGACTTTTATCACCAATTTTGAGGGGAATTTCTTGCGGCTAGGGTACATAAGATAAATGAAGGTACGTAAAAGTCGCCTTAATTTGTAACTTGATGCTTTAATAATAAGATTGAAGTTGGTTCATCTTTCGGTTCTTTATTATTTTACGCCGTTATGTTTCTTTTATATTCGCAGTGGTGTTGACAATGGAATTAGGGTCAACTGCAGCAGAGAAAGATGAATTTTCTCCAAAAAGTTTATACGATCGGATGGAGATGGAACGGCAGCGTAATAATGGGACCGGTTTGAGAGAGTTGTATGCTCCCTGCTACCTTGCAAAGCTACTGCGACAAAACATCCCACGACAAATCCCAGTGCTGTGTAGCACAACTGGAAATGAAAACAACGTTCCGTTTGATTCAAAGTGGTTCAAACATGACCCGACGTTTAGTTCATGTGATCGCCAGATGCGCAGGTTTGATGGAAGTGCCAAAGTTCACGATGCCATATTTAGGGGCAATGATAAAGGGAATCTTGGACGAAGGAAGCGAAAGGCATCAAGTGACAATGAAATTGAGATGGATGATATAACCAGGCATTCAGTTATTGTTCCTGTTGAACAAACCTACTTCATGGATCAGGCGGTAAAAAGCAGGGTTGAGAAAATATTGAGATTTGGAAAAGTACTTCACAACGCTAAAATATTGAACTTGAATAAGTTCTGTCGACACTTCTGCGAAGAGGTACGTAAGGAAAGTTTTGTTGCTTAACGCAACATTAATGCCACGATTTCGAAAGTTTTTGTTGCTAAAGATGTGGCAAAACATAGCATTCAAAAGTTTAAAAGCACTTGCATGTAATCCTAGATTAAATCTCCTCCCTTGGAACTGATTTGGCTTTTGGATGCTAAGTATGACCTGTTGGGAACTTCCGCTTATTTAATCACGTAAGTCTCCAACTAACTGGCTTCACATCGTTGCCGAATAGCTCGTACCAAAATACAACCACGAATTCGAACTGTGCATGGTTACTTTGCAGGCTCATGCAGAAAGAGTACTACCTTTCGTCTACTTTCGCTTACCAGTTTTTGACTTTTTGTACATCTCCTGTCCTAGTGGAGCTAGAAACACGAGCTCAATCATTTGAAATGCTTGAACATTTTCTAAAAGCTCTAGTTGTGGCGGATGCATGCAACTCGAAAAAAAATGAAGGACTATGCAATGTCAAAAATTATAGTCAAGACATCTTGCATCAAGTTACGATCCGCTTGGTCTCAGCAGCCACCACACAAGTACTAGATGACTCTATGTACGTGCCACAGCGGTTGTTGAATGCGATATCATTGCGTGAGTCGATGTCATATTATTTTTACTTCAGGCGAAGAAATAGCATCAAGAGCATCTACTAATACAAGGTGGAACTTTGCTTTGTCTTGACACAGTACCGCTGCCAGCCTCAGTTCGACAAAAATATTTTCTCCGTCAGCTAGACCTGATTATGTCGTTGAAATGTAAGGTCACGGCGGAGCAAGTAGTACAAGAGCAGGAAAAGTATGGTATGGAACCAGGCGAGTCTTTCTTGAGATCTGTGATTAATGTGGTAAGATGCATCACAAGGTTCTATAATTTTGCTCCTTATTTGCTGGAGATTGATGTTTTTGATTCATAAATGGAAAAGAAGAGTGAAGTAATATTCAATCAACACTGTTTCAGTTCATCGAGCCACCGCAAGTGCCGTCAAGAGTTGTCGAACTTATATTTTCCAAGTTCAGGAATGCCGAGCTAGTCAATTGGGAAAATTTATTATTATGTATAACTCTATGGGAAAAACTGTTCAAATCTGATACAGAAGCTGTGCGATACTTCAGAGACAGTATACGAAAATTAATGTATGAAGGCCTGGAAGGAAATGAAAAGGACAAGGTCACAGCCGCCTTTGTGGTAGCACGCCACTGCTCATTAATAGCACCGGAGACATTTTTCCGCTACGAAAAGTGGTACAACAGCGTTTTTGGCAGTGAAAACGCCTCAGCTTTGCAAGCCTTACCTGTATTCAACTTTTTCACCGAATTTCTCACGCAACTTATTCCTATTGAACCTATCTGCTTTCTGCAAGTTCAAGCCACGTATTGGCCCTACATTCCTTCCGCTGCTGGTTGTAAAACACTTTGGAATGACTACATAACCGCTGCGAAAGAGAGAGTCCAAGAGTACAACGAAATTGAAGGAGCTATGGAATTCGAACTGACAGCTAACACCCCTCTTCAACGAGATGTCGAGATGGCTACCAAAGCTTTTTCAAATTCTAACAAGCTACCACAATTTATATTGGAAATGATAATGTTTCGCAAAAAGTATTACGTCGAGCAATTTCTGCCAGCCTTGTTAAAGCAACCGTAAGCAGAATTCAACATTTATTATGAACTTTTTTGTCGCATAACGTATTCCCTATAACGAGTTCAAGACTCCGATCACTTCTATTTGCAGACCAGGAACCGCTCGTACCGATGCGAGATTAAGACTTATTGAAGTACTTAATGCCGAATCTAAAATGCCAGCTGAAATGTATGCCAAATACAAGCGGGGATATTTCAACTGATTGTATCGCCTCGTGTGTAAGTACGTATATGCGTGAGTTAGCCAAACGTAGTTACGCATTTTATCTGACAAAGAAGCCCAGTCAAGTGTAGCAGGAAAGAAACTGTTAGCTCTCAAGAACAAGTAGTTCCTTGCAACTACATGATGTGATACTTATATTAAGTAAAGACATGACTGCCAACTTAATATTTGGAATTACGTTCGTATCTTAATTGCTTGGTCGGTAAGAGTTTGCACAATGTAAACAGTACAATGTTGCGATACAGTGTAGCTGCCCAAAACGTTTGCTTGTATTGACCGTCAAGTTATGGGAAGTGGGAACGAAAGGATATATCACTTAGAAAACTCGCTTAAAATGTAACTATAAACATCAAGTAATATAACAATTTACGTATCATAAGGAACCGATTCACCATGGAATCTGAGCTATTGAAGGACATTGGAGGGGACTCGTAACATTAGAAATACACACGCTTTTGAATCAACCTGCATCTTAATCCTAACAGTCTGCAAAATCCAAGTCTCTTACACTTGGACAAATAGCACCGAAGCACGCTTTGCACAAGGCCTTATGGAATGAGCAATTTTTGTAAAAACATAAACTAGTCTCATCAATTAGGTGGTTTGTGACAAATCTTGGAACAACCAGCCTCATCTTCTGCCAAAAAGGATTCTAGATCGAAAGGATCATCTTCAAGTTGAATTTCTTCCAGTGCAGGAGCAGGAGCTACAGGCGTCGCAATCCCTGTGTAATAGCATAAGTCATTATTATGCTCCATCATCTCATGGGAGGCTCCTAAAAAAATGTAAGTCTTACTTGAAAGAGATCCTTTTTGCTTAAATTCTTGTAGGTCTTCTTCAAATGCTTCTTGAAAAACAGCCTGCCGCTCTTTCAAGTTTTTAGCTTGTCTTTGCTCCACTTTTTTCACTTTCTCCAGATGCTCCTCCATTAGTTTTACTGCAGAATAGAATATGCAAATAAAATGTGTAGCTGAAAATATGTCCACTATGTGGCCATGCATACGAGACGAAGTTTCAATTATACCCTTCAAATCATCCAATTCGTTTTGTCGTCGCTCTTGATAAAGTGCAAGTTGAAATCTGTGGTCAAGTTGCTTTTCTCTTAATTCTTGAGTATCCACGATATCCTGCAGGGCTTCCAAGGATTCATTAGTTTCCTCCATCTGGCACTGAACTTTCACTACAAATTTGAAAATTGGAAGTTCAGCATTTCCCAAAGACATCTGTAACGAGCTAGCAATACGGCTACTGTACATTTAATCTAAAGTTCATATTTGACTCGCGACTAGATCAGCATTTCCTGAAGATCAACTTACATATTAGGCTGCAAACCTCTTGGACACCGTGAATTAGCTGTGGAACTGTTGCTAGTGCGTTCGATAGCGCGACAACTTTCTTGCGCTGATCCTCATAGTTTTTTTGCAATTTAGTGATCAAATCATCTACTTCCTGCGGAAGTAATAGTAGATAAGAAAAGGATAACACAACTAGAACTTTCAAAGCAGAATTTTCCCCCAGTATTCTTTCTTACGTAAGCACATGCAGCTGTTATCTCTGTTCGTTTGTGCAAATCTTGCCACTGTGTCTGGTATCTTTCAAGTAGCTCAATTCCTGCGTCATAGTTGACATCAGCCGGCTCTGGCTTCGGAGGCTTTAGAGGATTCGATATATGTCGATCAAACTTCAAATTCTTCAGGCTGCAACAAGAAACGAAAAAAAATCTATAGCTAATAGATTATTTTATAGAATGAATGTCTTTAAGGAGAAAAGTTAAATTAAAAGCGCCAGGCAGTATACAACTAACCTCGAAGTTATTTCTGTTTGAACGTTCAGAAATTTTTCCTTCAGACTAGAAAACATATTCAATCAGTCAGAAACCTGATTGGTTTTCGATATTTGAAGCAGTAGGAAACCGATGTCAGTCGATGATCCCGCAGTATGTATTAAAATCGTGTAGTGTAGTAACAGCTGGCGACTTTAAATCTAAATTTTTTCATGTATTCTATGTACTAATAAATTCTAAGGATTTTGACTTTACAGGTCAAGAAAAATTACGAGTGGAAATGTAGTTTGTATTTGCAATTTGCGATGCATTCATGAATGATGTTGAACCGTATTTTCCAAATCTATATCTAAATATAGATAAATATATATATATCATCTACGACAACTTGACATTTAAATGCGAATGAACAGTTTTATTATGTTTCTTATTTCGTTGACTGCGACTGGACTGGACTGGAGACTGGACTGGGCGGCATCAACTGCAAAAATTTTGTAGCTTGAAATTTCGTCGACTATAGGCTGGTAAAAGCATTTATTAGATGGGGGGGATCAGCACCAACAGAACAGGATCGTCGTCGCATATTACACAATACATAAATTGTACCCACCGAATGAATGTGCGGGTTTATTTTATACTTTCCTAATATATACTATGGAACTGCCGCAGTTTCTTGCCAGTTGAAAGAAGGATCAAAGCAAAAGTTGCTTCATATAAAATTTTATTCGTTTGAATTTTATTTCCAGCAGTGTAATTATGTTAAATGGCTCATACTGGGAACTTAAGAGGTTTCTTTTAAGGTTCTTAAACTCATGGTGCAGAATAACCTTTAGTGATCGAGTCATGAATTTTGCAGTATGCAATTGATTATTTCGTTTTGCGAGTCAAGCAGTGAAATAGCGCTTTCGGTTTTTACGGTCGTATAATCGCTGAAGTGGTAGAAAGTGATCTCTCCGTCAGTTAAACACTTGCCCACGGTTGACTCTTAAATTCTGTGGAAGTTTGAAAATGAGCACTGCTTTTGAGGACGAAGAACTACCTGATATTGATCCAGTACCCTGTTGGAATTCTGAGGCTGGTACGAGCAATGCGAATGTCGTGAAAGCCGGAGGTAAAATTCTAGCTTTTTTGTACCAAACAAAATTGATTATGCTGCTAGTGCACTTTCAGTTAAGTGTAATTACAATAAAAGGTTGACTATAGAAATAACAAGCCTTGCTTTTTCCTTTGTGAAGATAAGCAGGCAGGAGGCACTTCAGACTTGAATACAGAGGAAAATGACGATGACGGTAGGAAAACTGACAACTCTTCCACCGAATCTTCATCTGAGACTGAAAATGAAATGAGGAATTTAGCAGAGTATGAAGCAATAGAAGCAAATCAGAGTCGTTCGCCCCCCGACGGTCTTACATTTAGTACAAAACAAGAAGCTGAAGATATTGGTCAAAGTAATTCCTCGAACGCAGTAAAGGATAACGACGGTTTTTTGCCACCTCCACCAGCTTCGACCCTACTGATTAGGAGAACCAGAACCAGCAGTACCGGAGCTCCGACTTACGTAGTTTCTTCAATTAATCCGCCATCAGAATCTCGTCTTGATATGATGCAATCAGGGTCTGGATTCATGGAGGGTAAAGGCATCACAATTAAGTCTTTTTCGATCTTATAGAAGCGCATGAATAGTTTTATTCTCGCGATTGTCTGACATGTCGTCAGAAAAGTTGCCCTAAATGCATGAACCGTCACATCATTATGGTGAGTGGGTCGTGGTTCTAGGAGATGGAGACAAACAGCTCTTAAGCCACGGAGAAGGACATCCGAATGGAGGAAAAGGAAAGCTTATTCGAAAGCCAGGACGCCCGTTTGGAAGCCTGGGTAGGAAGTCTCTACTTACGGGCATAATTAAGCGAGGACCTGGGCGACCACCACTAAGCTCTTCGACGAGTGGTTTGGCGCGAAAGAAGTACAAAAGACGAGGGAGAAGATGGTCATTCCCGTTTCATCGGCACAACAAACCACCTCGTGGGCCCCTTAAACCTGGTAATAGGCATGCTGCTGATGAAATCGAGGAAGAATTTGATGGAGATGGAAGAAGACGACGAAAGAGTTTGACTTGGCGTCCTATTGACGATTTCCGTTTGATAGTTAATACTCTACAGGTAAAATTGCAGGCTTATGTTTCATTCAACAAACATTCGTATGGTTTTTAAACTACTTTCAGTACTAATCTGTTTTCGCTGTCATTCTAGACTCACGATTTGAAGCAAGTTCACATGGGTGTTAGGTTTTCTTGCCGATATACGTTGGAAGAGGTTAGGAACAGATGGCGAACTCTGCTATACAACGATTTAGTTTCCAAAGTGGCTCTCATAGCATGTCGCAATCTTCATTCGAAAGTAAAAATGTCGGTTTACGCTAATGCCCTGTTCAGTCAAAAGGAGCTTCTTGTTTTGCAGTCTGTACGCAGTGTAAGTAATTTGAATTATGATCGCATTAGTAACACTACTACAACCTCTAGTTTCAACACGTCTCGTGATTACGGCTCGTTGCTAGGCAAAAAAATCTTAATCGTGCTCTTGGTTACTCACAGAATTCCAACCCGACCTTGAGTACTTTTCAAAGCTTACTGCGGGCCCACATACTCACTTTTCATCACGCTCGCACTGCTAGGAGCCTGCAGCAGTGTTGGATGGAGCTAAAGGACCTACACTTGCTAGATGACCAGAACGGTAAAAACTGCAAGCTCAAATGACTTTTATTTTTCTTAAACATTAATTATAATTTAATTACTAATTTCTTGTTTTTTTTTGCAGTCAAGACATATTTTGAGAGTGGAAGAGAAAATTTTTCTGACTTCGAGAGCTCCGTAGATGATGCCGCTTTGCTTAACTTCCACATCGACCCCGTCATTTTAAATGAAATATTGGTACAAGAAAGGTATGAAACTGGTGCAGCAGTATATGAGATCGAGTTTCCATAAGTAATGGAGCAGAGCCTGTATAGTTTTCTTTGTTGAAACAGGAAAAATAAGAAGCGTATACGCGTTTTGGAACAAGAAGTAGCGACGTGGCAAGTTCTGTCAGACTTGGTCCTTGAAGGCCAAGTTGTCAAACCCGCTGAAAGTGATGATACTACTTATGCACTGATCCGGGGCAAAAATGTGAGGTTTATAATGGCTGCAAAAGAAATTACACTCGGTAGGCGAACTAACGACAACTGGGTGGATGCTGATCTCTCAGAGGAAGGATGGGATACCAAGATTTCGAGGAGGCAGGCTATAATCAAAATGCGCGCACTTGGCGACTTCGTTATTTTGAATCAGGGTCGACATCCTATGTATATTGATGGGAAGGTATTATTACCAGGAGAAGTAACTGCCTTACAAGATCAATCTGTAATTCGGGTAAGTGTTTACTTCTTTAGCGTTTGCAAAAATTTTCGTGGTGGCAATTACTACTTTTAACGTTTTGCAGGTGTCTCAGCTGAATTTTGTATTCATTGTCAACGACAGGCTGTTGAAGGAACAGCAGCTGAAAGTGATCGATGAAGAGTCAAATGCTGAACATGTTGACATTGAGGCGTTAACTCAGAAGCTCGAGTCTAAAGTTCCTAAAACTTTGTTTCTTGGTGTTCCGGAAGTAGAGCCATCAGTTTCGTCAAACTCGTCAGGTCCCACTGTTAAAACAATAAAGGCGGATCTGCAAATGAATGCTGGTTCTTCTCCAAGAAAACGAAAGTCTTCAAACACGTTTTCTACTCCTGCCTATAGTGCTGCGTCACCACCTACTGTTTTGGAAACCACACGCAATACGTTGCTCCAAGATATGGAGAGCCCACCTTTGAAAAAGCCAGTCAAAAGACCTAGAAAACCGAAAATTGATAAGAATCAAGGTGGCTCTACTTTGGCACCGTCATCCCATGTGACATCAGCGCTAAGTGTGGGAGTTTCGTCTAATAGCACTGTCCAAGTACCAGGTTTTAACAGTGCAGAAAATGCTTTACCATCTTTCTCCTCAGTTTCTTCAGCTATTAAAGGGACTAGGTCGCCTACATCACCTGGACCGTATAACAGCTCATCCTTAACCCCTGCGGGTCACACTCAACAAGGTAGCCCGGGGACTAGTATTATGGCGCCGAATAGTGCCAGTGCTATCACAGCACTACCATCCCTCGCGCCTGTTCAAAGTTTGGTTCAACCAACCTCACGGTCTACCGTACCGCTTCCGTCTTTTTCGACTTTGCGAACGTATTCTTTAACTCTGCCAGCTGCAAATACTACCTATTACAGTCCTTCATCGTACTTCTCATCTGCAGCTAATCCGACAGTCACTACAACACTTGGCTCAGATATAAACGCTTTTCCTAAACTTAGCGAAATTTTATCCAAACCACCAGGTACCGCGGTAACTTATGTGGCGGGTAATGCGCAAGTTACGGCTCCATCTCCCCATCAGCAGCCTACGGATTCCTTGTCTTCTACGGAGCCAAAGCTCTGATAGTTTAAGTTTTGACTGATGGTCATTTGTACCGGAGAGATGTTGCTAATGACGTGGTGATGTTATTTTATTAGTACATGGTATGCTATATTCCACAAAATTTATTTGTACAAAGAGTACGTGTATTACTTGTAAAACAATGTGATCTCAATTGTTGTTGCTCCATTATTTCGCATTAATTGTAGGGCGCTAAACGGCTCGGTATTGGCCAGATCACTTCAGATTCTAAGACAAGATTTGGGACTTCCCAAAATTCGTCAACGAACTCTTTAGGCGTTCGAAGTTTTAGTTTCCGTGGCTTGTCCTTTAAAATATATTCGATAAGCTGTAGAGTTGGCAAGTACTGCAACCAATGGGAACTTTCACTTCTTCGTCGCCTCATCTTGGCATCAGGCAAATCAATCTCTCCATTCTTCAACTATAAATTTGATAAATGGGATTAAACGAGTTCCAATTATGCAAGCAGAGATGTAAAAAAATGGAACAGTTGATTTCATAGTGGTGGGTTAAAACTTTACCGTAGGATGTTTACTCATGACGATTGCTAAAGTGACTACCGATTTGACAAAGTGGAGTAAGTTTTTTCGGAATCCCCCGTGTAATTGTTCAAGCTGGGGTGTAGGAGGAATCATTTTTGCGTAAAACCACTTAGTTATCAGTCGCTGCATGAAGAACAAGAAAACCCTTTAAGCATCATCCATGCGTACGTTGTGCAATTGCAAATGTTTACGGCGTTCCGTAAAGATATCGCAATAATGGCTTATTATACATCAGCAAGCCCCAATGCCCAATACATGTTACTGATAGATGTTACTGTAGACAATAGATGATACTGATCCTCTCATCATTTCCGATTCACCTTTAACGTGGCTCAAGTAGAGCTATGTATGCCATGTAGTCTATCCCTACAATTTTTTCGTTACTTACCATATGATCCCCTTGGGGTTTCAAGTAGGCTGGCGGGGTATAAACGTGTGTACAAAAATATTTAGTAATTTTGTTCTTGATTTTACGGGACAAAACGTGCTTGTGAATTGTCTGTGTGCAGGTATGTTATTGAATAATTCGTTGATAATCGTATTTTAAAAGTTATATTTTGGCTGTCAAGCCTCATGCAAAATCTTACTTCTTGTGTAGAAAAATAGCCAACAACGTAAATTTTCACATTAGAAGACGAAAGAACCGTAGGTGATCTTTGTTTCATGGTTGCTTCTGGAAAGGATAATTTCTTGGTAAGTTCATCCTTCAGCTGGGATTCTTGATTAGTGTAATTTAATTCAGTTTTTCGTTGCGCTTCTCCTTCCTTCCAACTTTGCAGGTCATTTTCAAACGCTTGAGCACAACCCCATATGTAGTGATTAAGTGATTCTTCTGAACCCTGCGTGATACATAACAGCCAGACAGTAGGACTATTGGTCACCTTTCTTGAATTTTAACCCTAATATCTTATTGCATGCATGAATATCGAAAATTTTCATCTAAAAATCGGAGATGCCACTCTTTTTGGACAAACCTCCATAACATGCACGAAGTGCTTTTGGTAAAGAAGTAAAAATCCTGTGACCGTTTCATCATGACTAGAGTTATTTGTCTCTGTTATCAGAGATAGATTGAAGCTTATCAGCTCATCTGGCACTTCGTCATGAGCTCCGAGTAAAACTAGACGGTAGAAATACGGTTTCTGAAATCGACATCAAACTTTTTTGACTTGTTTAGCCAAGGTTTTAAGAGTTTTAGATGACATAGTCGATGAATTAGAAACATTTGAGTCTTACCTTTCCGGATTTGACGAAGTCAATGTCTATCTGATCGAAAAATGTTTTTGGTGCAAACTGAGACTGCTCTTCTCTTTTGTCATTAGTGCCAAGAGTCACAGTAGTAGATTCGGTTGATCTTATTAAAAACTTGGCGTTTTTTGAAGCTACAGGCTTTGTGTAAGGCTTCCTGTCAGGCTCCATGATAACAGCCTTGATCCAGAAAGATAAAACTTGTGAGAAAGTTACGCGAATAAATATTTTAAAAGCCTACCCGCTGTGAGGCAAAAGCAACGATATTCTTGATGCACACATACATGTACAATCGAGTTCTTCCTTGCTCCTACCTTTAGTCATCAATAAATTTGTTGCTATAGTAACACAAATCCATGCTTTTCTATACTTTTGGCTGAATCCGTGTGTGGCGTTCATCATCGTTTGCGTTGGTTGTTTGCACAGCATGTTCTTTGATTTTCACAGGCGAAGAGACTTGGACAGACCATGATGCAGTAGCGAGCCTTGTTCAACTGCTATGTCCTACCGTTGGAAACAATTTGTAAAGGGTCCAACACTTAAAAGCTCGAAAGCAACGAATTCGCCCGAGACAGAAGTAAAACCACGCTCAGAGTTATTTAGCGTAGGACTTGATCAAGGACAAGGCGAAGATGTACATTTATTTTATGAAAGCGTAATTAAAGAATCTGCAGTTCCTCCTACATCAGTGGGTCGAAAACCTGAGAGGCGTGTTAGGTCGTCAGATTTGAACAAGGATTCCTCTTCCAATACTTTGAAACCGCCACAAACATCTTTGAATGAAATTTTGCGGATCGTGGAACATAATCAAGTGGCCAACTTAGAGTCGTTGTCTACTGCTACGAATTTCTCTCAAGTAATTAGTGAATCCGATAGCTATGGGTGGACACCTTTAATGGTGGCAGCGTGTGCTGGATCAACTGAATGCGTTGAGCTTTTATTACGATACGGAGCGGATTACGGTGCCAAAGACAAGAAGGGATTCACAGCTTTAGATTTGGCTAAGACGAAAAACAGAACCAGTACATGTGAAGTTATTTATAATTGGATCCATAGAGCGGTAGAATATAGTGAAGCCCAATCTTCATCAGAAAGCAGTGTAGAACCTGGATTTTGTGATTCATGCAAGACGGAGTTTTCTCACTGTGATCTACACAAAAAGTCAATCGCGCATTTAGTAAGCACAGCATCAGGAGTTGTTGAAAGGACCCATTACGGCATTCCAGAATCAAATCGTGGGTTTCAACTACTCCTTCGCACGGGCTGGGATAAAGAAAGTGGACTAGGACCCGAGGGCAAAGGGCAAAAGTTTCCTGTTAAGACCGTATTGAAGGTCGATCGTACTGGTGTGGGAAGCAGAGAATCAAATCGTTTAACAGCAAGAGTGACGCATTTTGGCCCCTACGACACTAGAGCCGTCGAAGGCAACAACGAAGCCAGAAAGGAACGGAAAAATACTTTACTGAAGAAAGAACGAGTTAAACAACGAACGAAAGAAATAAAGAAGGAGATACACTATCGTCGGGAACTTGGATCACTGTGACTGTAGCTAGATAGGTGGCTAAGCTATGTCAAAGGAATAAGTATGGATCCCCAAACAAACAAAATTTTGAAAGATCTAGTCGATCTGGAAAGAGCTGCGGAAGATTTGCTCAGCGACAAGCAAACATTGATTGACTTGGACAGGAGAAGAAATAATAATCGCGTTTGCATTAGACAGTTAGGGAAAATACCGGAAAAGAAAGTCTACTTAGTAATGGGAAATACTTTTTTTCGTTTAGAAACTCAAGAAGCGAAGGAAGTTGTAGAGAAAGGTAAGCCTTTTAACTGTAGATAACAATTTATATCACTGCTTTGAAACCTTGAAGATAAAGTGTAAGATTTCGATTTTTTTATAGACCAGAAAGAGGTTGAAACAAAAGTGGAAAAACTCAGGAACGGGATGAAAGAAAAAATGGAAAAAATATACAATATTGAAGGACGTCCCATGCTAAGTGGATTCGATCTAAAACCCCTGAACACGGAAATTAAAGCCATGCTTCCAGAGATGAAGTTGCTCTGACGACTCCCTGTAAAGCGTTGTGGACGAGGAATCAGGGACAAGAAGCCTGATTTCACATTGTTTTTATGCTATTGCCTCTCAGCAAATCGTAGCTGCTTGTATTTGACTGTGACATGTAATTCCGTAACAATAAGCAAATAGGCTGACAATGAAATGCCAATAATAATCTGTTTGCTTTATTTATATTTTCGAGGCTCCTAAAGTCGAATAAACCATTTTCTCAAAATAGCCTTTTTAATTTAGACTGTACTGTATGTGGCCGGATGCAAATTTTGCAGGCGCTGCGAAACTGTTTAGAAATATCCGCCAGAATTGATGTATTTGACGAGCATGGTCAGTTCCGTAAAATGCATGTAGCTGTTAGGCATCTTCATAATCAATATAACATGTTATGAGTTCAAATCTTGAGAACGGTCAGAGAAGAACAGAAAACGGCTGTGTGTAGGATGGAGTGAGTGCGAAATCCCTTAAGCTGACGGGAGAACCGCTACTCTCTCTCTCGTCAGTCAATTCACTACTGCCCTGCACTGCTTCAGTAGGGATTAGTGCGGTTGGTGCATAAAAACTTGTGAATGCGCAGAAAATGCATTTTCTCAGGTGAGTTTTGGAGCTGCTGCTAAAAATCTGAGAAGATATGCAAACAAAGTGTGCATCTTATTAGCTGCTGCTGGAGTTAGAATAGATTTAAGTTCACTTCCTATGACTAGTTGCACAACTAACGGAGAAACAATAGCAAAACTCATTCTCACGAATTATTTATCGGTCGTAGGATTAAAGTAAATGTGCAACAGGCATTGGTCAGACTTCTTCTGGAAGCAGGTCGGGCCATCATTAGCTTAAGTAAAACTGGACTGGACCGTTATAGTACTTTTACGATGGGCAAACAGAGCTGAAGAAAGGTCCATGACCAATTTATTACTGACGCGCAAATTCTAGGAGTGCAATGATTCATTAAAGTGTCGTTTGCCTTTCCTATTATCTTCAAATGAGTGATTATTTGATTCGTTGCCATGTGATCTATTGAGAAACACAACGGAAATTAAATCTACAGTTCCGTATGTAATATTTAAATATTATATTGTTAATCTTCATATGAACTACGTGCCATATAATATCATACCATGCTTCTATCTAATTATATTCATTTATTGTTTCCTCCGGCAGACCTATTTGCTGGCATCAAATCTTTGATAGAATCCAGTGGTACTCGGCCATTCTGACTTCAAGTAATATTTTTTTAAAAGAAGAAGCAGCATAATGCTAACTGGTGATGAAGGGATTTGTCTATATGAAAAGAATTAACTGTTCCCAGCCGTTTATTTGCACTGACACTACCGTCTGATCAGTGAATGAGTCATCGCTGTTCTTTTAAGTAGTAAATTCTGCGCGTTGCCCCTAAACCGTTACAGTAGCTAGTATGGTTTGATGAATGACGACAGTGTATAAGTTACTATGTTCTGCTGGTAGCTTGTATCAAAAAATTCAAGTGATGTGCCTTATAAGAAACTTTTACCAACAGTACGCAAGCTATAAGTGCTGCTAGCCAAACCAAATCTACTATTTTCTTTCTGAAGATAGTTGAGTAAAGTTTGTCAGCCAATACCAATTAACTCAGCAGGTTGAGATTGTAGTATTATCTTCTACAGAATGAATTCCATTAGTTCTCATGGTCATGGTGAACCTGTCGTTCTTAACATTTATGACATGGTGAGTAACAAAAGAGCACTATTCACAAATGCTATTGACCTTTGTGCGGAAACTTGAAACTAATGACCTACATGAACATTGTTTTCCACAATGTCAGTTCTGGACGAATGCATACACCACCATGATGGGACTTGGAGTTTTTCATTCCGGAGTGGAATTGTTTGGAACAGAGTACGCCTACGGTGGTCACCAGTATCATTTCTCGGGTGTGTTCGAAATTAATCCAAGAGATGCTGAAGACCTTGGTGATCATTACAAGTACAAGTATGGCTGACAGTTTTTCAATATGTCTTAATCTGTTTGACCTGTTTACCTTTCGTAGAGAAGCAGAATTTGATTCTTTACTGACTCTGTTTTACTGTGGCTGTTTGTAGAGAGTCTATACTTTTGGGATACACTAACTTCACTAGGGAAGAGGTTCAGCAAGCAATCAATCACCTAGGACGAGATTTTAAAGGCAATAGCTATCACTTAATGAACAAAAATTGCAACCACTTTGCGGCTGAGTTGTGTCAAGTATGTTTTCCGTTAATATTGTTCAAATTCTCTCAAATTGTTTGAAAAAGTGTGAACTAAATGTCTACTTATTTTTTTCCAGCTTTTGTGTGGAAGAGATATACCAAGCTGGGTAAACCGGCTGGCTTATATGAGTACCTGTGTGCCATTTCTGGAAAAATGTTTACCCAAGGAATGGCTAACTCCGGCTGCGCTGGAAGAATCTGTCAAACAAACCGCAAATAATGCGACAGCAGGAGCCTATAGCGCTGACGCACAAGAACCCGATTCGACTTCGATGTCTCGTAAGAGCTCTCGCAGCAGCACACAAGGACTCCTCAAATATAATCATTTATCATAATCTTAGAAGCACTTGCAAATAGCCTATAGTATTATGGACTTTGAATGATCAGTGATCAGACAGCGTAACCTGTTGTGATTAAGTTCAATCGCTGCATGCGCTCTCAAACAGAATGACTGGTTCATGTCACTTAAGAAACTATGCGCATCTTTTTTGGAGATACCAAGTCTTTTGAAGTCAATAACTTTTATGTAAACGTTACCCTTTCGTCACAAGGGCATCGTATCGCAATCTGAAACTCTAACCGCCCTCCTTTTGTGGACAAATTATGCTACACTTACACTTTCACCTACCTTAATGATACCAACACAGAAAGAAATATTTATGTGTCTTGTTGTCAAAAAATGCACAGGAGGTGGAGAACATGCTTTTACCTTTCTTATTATTGTGGGACCATGGTCGCATAGTTTTACTTCTTTTTGTCATATATGTGACAACATTCATCTGTGCCGTGTGAGTCGAACTCCATGTCACCAGGTTGAACCACGTTATGTAAATCGATACGGTATGTTTTAAAACTCGTTACTGTTTACTCATTAGTTTTTGTCTAGTCCAGAGGCAGTTCGCAGCTGCAGTTATACTGCTGTTGTTGTCGCTTTTGGAAAAAGTAGGCAATGCTGTCTTGAATGAATCAGGCCATAAACTAATAAGGAGATGGTTTCATTTCCAAGAAAAAACTTTTCCCTGTCGCTGTGGATTCGCCACAATAAAGTTTTATGCTAAAAATAAGCTGATTTCCGATCTCTTTCTTCACTCGATGATAGGTTGCTCCCCTCAGTTCATGCATTAAAAGCTGCATGTGCATTAAAGTTAGTGATAATAAGCAAACCTGTATCGTTAATCGATTAAATCATTGCGATGACCGAAAAGGCGCTTTTGGCTTTAAACTAGAGAACAACTGCCTCGGTATTCTGAATTGCCCATCATCGACTAAAACTAGCTGCTAATCAATACGGAAACGAATGTCTCTGATCCTGCTAAAACATGAATGTAATGTAAAAGCAGTTAATTACCACCGGGGGACAAGCTTGAGACTTCTTCCAGCCTGTTGGAAAAACAGAAACGTTTCACTTTAACTTGGGTGAATGGGTGGCGATCATCCTTTCCACTTAATGTTAATACGCCTTTGCGTTTGAAATGTATAATGCAAGATTTTTAGGGGATGGATAGAGTCATAGAACGAAGCCACAATTAGTAGCTAAAACGGTAATAAGTAAAGTTGTTAAGTTAAAACGTTATTTGTGTATGCAGAGCAATAAGCTCAAAAAGCTATGACATGAAAAGATTTCTCCTTGCTTGCCCTATTGCATTTCGTAACAATTTGGCGGAAGAATTCCGAGATTGCATAATGCTGTCGTATGCGTTTGCTATGCATGTGCATCTCTCGTAGGCAAGTTCATTGCGAATATTCGCATTCCCTCTGGCAGCAAATAAGGAGCTAACGCCGTCACACGCTGTAACTTTGGCTTTGTTGACAGTGAGTCTGACGAAAGCTCAATTTTACTTAAGCTAATTCTCTAGTAGAAGCAAGTTTTGAAAGCTTACAAAAACTTTTTTGAAACCGGAGAGGTGCTGCTGAAATTTTACAGGTAAACATTTCCGCACGCGAAACACATTAGATAGTTTACGATTTGCTGAGTCAGGGCAAATATAAATCAGCCTTGGTCATTTTGGCACCAACGAAAAAAGACAACCTTGAAAGTATTGACACAGTCATTACCGAAGATGTCTACAATCTGAATGAGCTTTTTCATGGTATTTGACTAACTGCTAGTTTCTACAAACTTAAAATATTTTGCTCATATCCTTGGTGGTATAATTTTCTAACTCATGAGTGAATACTCCAAGAGCTAGCATCTTATTAGGCCAGGCCATTCTAAACTTAAATCGTATGTAATACCGGCTGGTTTTGACCAAGCATTTAGCAAGTAAGGGCCGTACAAAGTTTTATAACTCGGCCCCGAAATGTCCTCCTAACTTCTGTTGCCTCTAGCTCTAAACATATCCCAAAGGAACTTCTGTTAGAGCAAGACTTAATTCAGTTGCCATCCAAAGTTAACTGTGCATCACTGCACTGCGAATTTTTCAAAAGATTTTAAATAGTTGTAGCGCTCCAGTGACTGTAGAAAAACTTCCGTCTTAATAAATGTTAGGCGTTGGGATATAAAGAGTCTCACTTGTAAGTATTGACGTGTCAAAGATTAGATACTCCGTTTGATGCGTTCAATGTGTTGTATTTATTATATCAGAGAAAGATGTTCCAGGAATCAGACGAAAATCCTCATGTGATACATGATAGATGATAGGCTATGTGATTTTCGGTGAATATTTGTGTCAACTTTTAACATCATTTACTAAAACTTACCTGGCTCCAGCAAGCAGAGCAGCAAATCGTGTTTCTTGCCATGCCTTATTGCTTTCACTATAACCTATACATCATCAAGTTACAATATCATAGTAGTTGACGTAATGAGTACGACAGAATTGATCATTAGGTCTAAATCTTAATATGCCATTCTTATTATTACAGAGGTGAATGCATTATATTTACGTATCTCTTTAGTGAATTTGTTCTGCTTTTAGGCCAAACTTATTGCGTAGTGTTCGACACGTCACGTCTTTCTCCCCAAAAAACAAAGGCAAGATGGTTCTGGCTGCCGTGGCAGCGGTCGGTGGAGGTGTGATTGGGTTAGCTTACTTATACCGGAAACGACTCGAACGGACTTTCGGGACGCACGATACTACTGATGAAGAAAATGTGGAGGGCAAAATAGTTGTCGTGACCGGAGCTAATACAGGTAATTGATTTAGAATTAGAAACCGTGATGTGAAATGTGTAATGAGATAAGTGTGTAATGTGAAAATGTGATAATGGAAGATACCATATGAATAATGTTATTTGAAACCAACTTATTCAGTCCATGTGTACATTTAGGTCTTGGACTTGAGGCATCGTACGAGTTTGCTAAACGCGGAGCCACAGTAATAATGGCTTGTCGGGATACGAAGAGAGCTGAAGACGCCATTAAAATCATTCGTAATAGGACAGCTAGGGGTGAACTGGTATGTTAATTAATTTAAGTTCAAGTTAAGACGTGGAATTTCACATTTCAGCTTGGCTTTTATGTCAGTCTCATGGAAGAGACTTGTACTCGGAATTGCAACATGATAATAACTGCGATTTGTTACTCGAGGTACCCATGAAAATGGATCTTGCATCACTGGATTCCATTAGAGAATTCGCCAAAACATTTGCTTCCAAGTACGATAAAATTCATATTCTTGTTAACAATGCGGGTGTGTTTGTACCCCGGACAAAGAAAATGGTTACGCAGGAGGGGTATGAAATCCATTTTGGTGTAAACCACCTTGGCCATTTTCTATTGACTAATTTACTCCTCGACAAACTTAAGAAGGGAGCTCCAGGAAGCAGGTTAGTTAAATAGCTGGCAATCAAGCACATCAGATTTGTGTAGAACTAACGGGATTACTAAATTCAGTCATATCGATCTTGCATAGGATTGTGATGGTGGCATCTACGTTATCAGAGGGCGGAAAAATAGACTTTGAAGACCTGATGCTTGAGAAGGCTCCTATAGAAGAAAATGCTAAAGCTGGTGGCAACATTGGAGGAAAAGTCAGCCCTTACGGGAACTCTAAACTTGCTAATATTTTGTTTGCCCGTGAGCTGGCGAAAAGACTGAGCGGAACTGGAGTTCATACTTATGCACTTTGCCCTGGTTGGGTAAAGACAGATTTGGCTAGGTATATGGACCTGACTTGGAAGAACTACGTGCTGATGTTACCTGCAGTCTTCATGTTCATGCGATCACCACAGCAGGTAAGGATTATTTAAAATGGACCCAGGTCATTCGCGTGGGTTGAACTTAATATCGTCATTTTGTGATTTCTCAGGGTGTGCAAACTATTTTGCACTGCTCCGTGAGCCGACAAACTGCAAATGAAACTGGAAAACTGTATCGCAACTGCGATCATTGGGTAACGAAATCCGACCTTTCCGAAAAAACAGCTTCGAAATTGTGGGAGGAAAGCGAGAAATTAGTTAAACTGGCTTGAGTATCAAATTTTACATAATGGTAGAAGGATGCATATGTAGCGACCATAGATGTCAATATGGATTGTAGAATATAAACTGAGGTATTTTTCTAGCACGCAGTATTTCTTCAGCCTTGTGTACTGTTTTCATAAAATGAGAAATTTCATAATGTCTTTTGACAGGATACATTAGCGCCTAGTAACACTTAACACACACAAATGTGTCAAATGTCTTTATAGCCAAATGCTGCTTTGCAAATGACACGCTATAAAATTCAAAAGATTAAATTAAGGCGCACATGTGAATTCATTTGGGTTGGAATTATCCTTTACAAGCATTATCACTGACATGACTCTGATATCTTACCTTCTATAAAAAGTGAACTTATCCTATTCGCAAATTACGCTGCCAATTAGGCCCTCAATAAGGGTAAATGGGAATAACCGAGTTGCCAATGACCATAAGCTGTAACACGCTAATCAATTGTAGAACTATGGTGACAGAAGCTATACTTCTATTATAATTCATAAAAAATCTCGGTTATTCTACATAACCTAAAGGCCCATGCTACTGAAAAGTGTCCTTTTTAGCGAATCAAGGTTCAATATTGCAGTCCTTCGGCGCTAGAAAGCCATTAAGTGCCTACTTGGTTATACGTCAATGTAAATTGTATTACTACCTGTTATAGACTAAATTCGGCTCTTATGAATATTGATATTGGTCAACACGGCCAGATGCCAAATTAATGCGGACTTTGTAAAACGACATACACGCTTTATTCCAACAATATTCTTGCAGTCTGTCGCAAGCGCACGTCAGAGATTTAGCAATCAACTCTACTTGGCTATTAATAACATAGCTATCTATCTTCTCCAGCATAACATGTATCACGAGATCTTACTTAAAGAGTCCTTACACAAGGGATCCAGTTTAACTTATCTTGGATCTTAAAATGAAAAATTTGATGGCGGAAAGAAGCTTTGTCTCTGTTTTGTTACTTGAATCAGCATGTTCTATCAGGTCACAATCCACACTTATAGCTCAGATCAGATGTAAGGTGATTGATGCAAATATTGAACAAAATTTCAAAATATTCAGAATTTCAGCATAGATTGCGTCGTGAATCAACATGTCAAGCCAACCTAAATTAAAATGTAGTTACAGCGACCCACAACTGCGCTAGTAGCATAAGTTCCCAACAAAAAAATTGCAATATTTACAATTTATGGCGTATCTAAGTAATTATAAAAAAGAATGTAAGCGGCTGCTGACACAACATTTTGAGCCAGAACTTGGTTAACAATATGATCATCAAAGTTCGACCAGGTTCTGAAATCAAAAAGCATTAAATGGCTTTACATAGCTAATAATACTTCATACATCATTTTGAAATTCACTTAGCACCACAAACACAACAAGAATTCAACAAGCCCATACCTGTTATGTCGACAATAGGCTGTATAATGACCAGAATCCATTGAGCCGTAGTGGTTAGACACTCCATACAGTTGAAAATGCTTGGGTCCAATCCTTTCTTTAACGAAGGGGGTTAGATCCAAATGATCAACAGGAAAATCGATTGCTGTCATCCTTTTCTTACAGTACTTGTCGTTGTAAAATCTAAATTGAAAGACCACGAGTTATTAAAATCATTCATAATTAATCAATTATTTCATGCGGATATCATGCAAAAAATAAATATTCTCTTGCAGAACCTCTGAAAATGTATTATTAATGTAGGTGGCATCCTCCAAAGGTCTATCTTTTTTTTCGCACGCTCTTTGGTCTTACAATTAGCGCAACCCCAATCATGTATCACTTCCTCAGTGGTGAATAAGTCAAGGCATTCCTATAAACACAGTTACGTTATATGAACAGACGGTAAAACGAGAAACGAAAATCAAAGAAGCACTAAATAGTAGCCACATACCCGCAACGAGTACTTCCTGCCTTGAGAGTGGTTGTCTGGAATTGGTATTGACAAGTACAGGAATGTATCGAAAGTGGTAGATGATTTGCCGCATGCTAGACACTTTACACAGGATTTGATCTGACCGCAGAAGGTTTCAATAATGATTGAATTGTTTGAATTCTGCAAAGCACATCAAAATTATACCTTCGATGTCATCGTTCAAAACGTCCGTATTGTAAAGGACAAGTCGGAAGGAAACCGTTCTGATATTATCATAAACTTACCTTGTATTGATTCCAGGCGACTACGGAGGCTACTTCGTCTGGCACACCATCATTTTTCTGTTCTTCAAAACGCTGCTTCTCGACCTAACGCAATAAAAAATATACGACATCCAACCGTTTGTAATACCTCACATTACAAATAATGTTCCTTTCATAAATAAATTACTGTTCAAAAATTTTACTCTGTTTAGTTCCTCGTGAAGATGATCCAGTAAGAACGCAAGGAATTCGTGTGAATCTTGCTGATCAAAGTTACGAAAGTCCTTATTCGCCATGCCAAAACATCGCTAGAAAAATCAAGATTTGCTCAATACAGCGAAATGTCAAAATCTTTGTAACTAACTTGTATTAGCTGATACAAGAAAATTACCTTCAAGTCAGCCAGGCTAATGGTCCTATGGCCTTTATTCATTTCGTTAATCGCCATAGCAAAGTCTTCTGCTATTCTCACACCATTTCCTCGGTTCTTGAAATCTTTTCTGTTAAGTACAAAGTGTCATAGGATATTTTTTCCAATTGTAAGAGTCTCATGAAGAATAGAAGGGCTTCCTTCCAAACAGAATTCTGAATTAGAAGCTTGAAAGACTTACCTGAATGCCTGAGAAGTGAAGTACTCGACCAAGCTGACCGTATGATTCAAGCATTGCATAATACTGTTCATGTAGCATGTGTTACCCAAATTTTTCAAGCCTGTTTCGCTTTTCTCTGTCTGCAAAAAGAATTAAAATGATGATATAGTGGATCAACGAATGCAAGACTGATGTAACTATGTTCTTAATCCCTTACACTGCTGACGATTTGAAAGTCTCTGCGTATAACGGGAGTTTTGTTGGGCGACGGTTTGAGGTTACGATCACAGATAGGCTTTATTCCTTTACCTAAATCTTCGAAAGAATCTGCTGAGATCTGCGATTCAATTAAACCGGTTAGGCATCAGCTGATGGGCAAAGTAATATCATACGGAGCATAGCTTAAGTTAATCACCACAACGATAAGGAACTTTACCTGGGAAATATTTGGATTTGAACTTGATCTTTTGAGCATACCACTACGAGGGGACTCGAACGACTCGTCCTTCAGCTTCACAGTTGTAACACTTCCACTTCCAATATTTGGAGTGAGATTCACATCATTATTAGCACCATTCATAAGATATTTCGCCGGTTTAAGACCGGAAGCAGGTATTTGTGGTCTCTGTTGTTGTAACCTGTCTTTCTTTTCATTCTGCTTATCTGAAACGAGGGACATATTCGACATGTCTTTTTCTAAATCGATCTGCTCGACATTGTCACTGCTTGCAGCTGGAGGTAAATCTTCAGGTTTGGTCAAAGAATTTGAACCGCTGTACTTCCCATTCGTAGAGGGGAAAACTTTCCTACTATCATCAAAACCTCCGGGTTTTGACAACTGGTTATTATTCATGGTATTCAGTGCACTCGGCGATACTGTATGATCTGACAAAATTTTGCCAGTACTACTCATGTCTGTGGTGGTAGTTGCTTCCTTATTGTAACCGTTTACATGAGGTGAATCAGTTCTAGACGTCGGTTTAGTAGATCGATCGACCGCTACAGGAATTTTATTACTGAGGTTCCTGTTGTGTTCTTCCAAAGATGCTTCTAGAGCGGTTTTCGGCAAAAATACTTTCGGCGCCTCTGGCTCCGGTTTTGGTTGTGTAGAAATTTCGTCCATGTTCCACGAGGGGTATGTCACACTACTTAGTGCGGGGCTAGGTTTCGAAAAGGAGGGCTCACCGTTACTACTCTCTTGAAGTTTTTCCGGTTGTGTGATTAGTAAGGGGTAAGCATGGTACACGTTTTTTATGCCCCCTTGCAATATCATTGGTTTCGCCTTGTAAACTTCATTTGCGTCCCACTGAAAACAGAAAATAAAAATGAGCATTATTACAATTAAAAGTCAAGTTTTCAATGTTACTTTGTACTAGTAGAAACTCTGGATAACCAATTTCAAGTGAAACGTATCTTCGACCTACTTTTGTCATTGCTTCGTATAATGCCTTGATCGGGGTGGATAAATTAGAAAAAGTAGATGACCAGTCGTACAAAACAATATAGTCATAGGTAGTCCTTTTCGCCCAAAAAATATAAGCTTCAGGGTATCGCTCCTTCAGCATTTGGCTCACTTTATTCGCCGAAAGCCTGAGGAAACAATTATCATCTGATTATTTCGTCCTTCAGCCTTCACCTAGTTTTACTCAACATAACTATAATAGATTTTGTTAACTTACCCTTCATTCAACTCTTGGTCTGGTATTGAAATACAATTATGATGCTTAATTCGAGCGCTAAAAAAGTCAGATTTTCCTCGACAATCGATGATCAATATGCTGGGTGACTTCTGAGACAATAAGCATTGGAGGCGCGTCACATTTATCTCCGAAGATTCCTCGGGAGGGAATTTTAGAGACTTGTTACTCGAATTATTAGTCCTGCTAGATAAAGTTTGATCACCATTTTCAACTGGAGTGGTAACAGGTTTCACACTTTGGTTTTCCTCGGCAGAGTTTTTGGTCTTATCAGGTACAATTTGGCTGGGTTTAACTTCTTTTTCTTCGTATCGCTTCTGCAACATTCCACTGAGCTCCTCTGATCTTGTAATCGCCACATTTAAGCTGGCTGGTCCTAGCATTTTTTTGAAGAAATCTTTGTCAGCTGCGGTACATTTTTTCATTGCCGTAGTGACGACACCACAAAATCGCATCAAGGATATGTATTCCTGCTCTTGATCATTCTCTCTACGAAACTTCTCCGCTACATCGTAAAGTTTCTTCGATGATAAGATGAGCTTTTTAGCGTCATTGTTTAGAATGCTTTTATCAATAGTAGCCTTCGCATTCAGCTCAGTCAAATTACTGGCAGCATGTAACTCCTTGACGTTGGCCTTCATTGTTCTAGAACAGGTTGAAACAGAGTATGAACTTACGCCCACAATCATTTCCTGTCACTTCAAGAATGTACCAATATCATTAACTGCTTACGATTTGGTTAAGACGACAGAATAATCCCGCTCCTGGCAATTTAAGTGTCGATAGTATCAGCTTTGTCTCCAACCTTATAACTGACCGCGGGATAGACCCACATGATCCTAATGGATGTACTTCTTTAAAACCTGAAAAGATACAAGCCTGATGGTTTTATCAAAATTAAAATTCACTTGATTTTAAAATTGAATCAAATATACGAAAAGAGCGTTTTGTTTGCACGATAGGTCCAATCTCAATGTGTGGCATGTTAAGTGATTCCTCCATCGCGCGATTTAAACGTCTTTAACCTGTCATCATATCTCAAGTGATTTCACTTGTCCTCGAATTATTCTATTACCAAGAAAGCCCTACACAGGAAGTTGACAAAGAAAGTTTCATTTTGTATGAGCTCGTTTCAACCGTGCTGGTAATGTGATTGTGACTTTAGATTCACCTGGAAATTGTTAAGTTCTGTTCTAACTACACCTATAGTTACAGAAAAAGAATTGCAATCTTATATCCAGTAAAACATTAAATTATGTCATAAAATATGCTAGGCTAGATCGGCGTCACTTTACCAGTACAGTTAGTCTTTTAGGACGACAAAAAATAATAAATCTACGCGTCAATTGTAGTTCCGTACCGAAGGTAATGCAACGAAACGAAGGACTTAAGTATGTACGCATTTAAACCACTAGACCACCCAACTACAATTTATAGAATGGAAGATCGGACATTTGCATTTTACCGCAAAATCAAAATGAAGAACAACGTTAACTTCTTAACACACCCTACCCTAGACTTAGACTTTATACACACTGTAATTTAACTCAACTTTACCTTATACAATAAAATTGCCGTTTCCCACTCGCAAGCATCATCAGCATTTCCACTGAAATTTTGCACATTGACTACTGGCCACTAAATAAAAAATAGGAGAACAGATTTTCTGCTTAGATTTTCCGAACTTTATTAGTACTAAGAGAATTAAAGAGTCTAACGTCAGTTAGCCAATGGTAGGGCTCATCTGCATAATGACATATGACGAGGGTACGTATCACGAATGCAATCATATTGTCATCCGATAGCATACTTCGTTGGTGGTAAATAGGGGCACACGCGCATCCTTTTGCTGCAAGACCACAGGACACGTTTATTCAGCGAGTTTCATTCCATTCCCGTGAAATGCTTTCATCCTAGCTCTGAAGTTCTTTTGATGCTCGTTCTGATTTTTACTTTTACTACAGTGAACCAACTTCATGTGTGTTCTTGCACATTGTGTGGCCTGAAAACCGATTAACTGTTAATTTGCAAACTGATCCTAAAATTTTCACATTTTCAAGCACAGCTGAAAAGGTATGGATTGTGGATCGTCCAGCAATGTTTTAATCAAAATGTTGGAAGATTGATTATTATTTTATGCTGGATAAATCTAATTTTACAGGAATTAAAGCAGAGGGACGTAATTCGTTCTGATAGGTCGGTCTTAAAGTACGATTTACTCTCTTCGTCTAATCCCTCAAGATCCGACCGACCTGATGAGCATATACCTTGGTCTTGGCAATGAAAAAGCGCTCTATTAAGTTTTACGCAGCACCTCTCATGATTGGCTTCGTCATCGTGCATTCCCTCATTTATTTTGGCAAACCGGCAATGAGACCTTCGGGTCCTGGAATCGCTGCACATTCAAGTGAAAGCGATCATTAGCCAAGTTGAAGACACCGTAACAATTGGCAAGAGCCGGTCATGGATGCGTAACTACTTGCTTTTCTTCTCGGATGTCTGTATTAAAGGACTCAAACTTTTCCACTTAGAACTGTTGTAGTCATAAGGAAAAATATAAAAATTCCCTGGATTGGAATTGGATGTTCATCATCATTCATGGTTTGAATAACAATTTAATTTGATTCCTTCACTATGTCCTTCAGCTACCACCGATACACATAATTAAGCATTCGGATTCGAATTATTTTCATCACGACGGTCAAATGCATGAATTAACATTTCGTAGGAACACAGTTACTGAAGGGCATTATAACGTCCCTGGCGGCCATTTTATTGGCGAGTGGTTGTAGCAACACACATGCAGTCGTTTGATACAAAATATAAATCCAGTTGCGTTGTAGAAACTTTCACGTTCATTTCTTCTTTCCCTTTTTCTTGCCACCGCCTTGCTGCGGAACGTTACCAACATCACCAACTGCTTTAGCGTCCTTTTGTGTTCTTGACTTCAGCTTGGGAATTCGTTCACCGCAGTACATCATAATAGACTCCCCTGAAAAACAGAAATCCCTAACTGAAAACCTTCACGAACAAACTGGGATGCCATCGAATTTATGTGGACCAGTACACAAAAGTAGATACACCTGATTGTTCAATTTCGCATGAGATTAGACATGATAGTAAAAGAGTGTTTAGCAACCTGGAATGGTATATATAGCTTAACCAGCTGCATTTATGACCAAATTAGGACACTCACGTGTAGGGAATTCTGGTTTCAGTAAGGACCCGTCGTCGTTACGAAACTGAACCCTTATTCGTCCTCGTAGGTGAGGCTCATGAGACCTTTCTCGACAGTACGCCTTGTTTTCTACACCTATGACGAAGCCGGAATTGGAAAGGACTTCCTTGATTTCCTGATAATTTGGATTATCGACAGCCTGAAACAGAATCCGCAATCCACATGCATTATTTTATGACACTTTGTCCATTTGGACCAGAGGAATCTGTAGTATCTTCTGGCGAACTTACCTTGCTTAAAGGCACTCTTCGACCTTCAGCTCTTGTCTTCTTGCTGTCTAAATACGCTGGGTATATGCATATCCATCTTCAATTGCAAACAGAAAGTTATCAGTGACTACTTGCATTGGTAGAGAACACAAGAATTTACAAATTAAACAGCAGGGCAAAGCGCCTTTCTTCTTGTTTTATACCTTTCTCGATCGCTATGACTTTTTTTCTGGATCCATTCATTAGCCATTCTGCACTGACGAGGCAAATCGTACTGAAACAAAGGGGAAATCAAAATTGCATACAATACGCCTTGATGAAGTGCCTAGGACTCATGAAACTAAAAATTAAAAATCATGACATCGCCAGCTGATTTGGTCATAATAGCATACCTCCGAGTTTAATTATCTGTTGAAAACAGAATACACTAGCCGGAAATCGTCTTTAAGGTTGTAGAGCAGCAGGAAGTTTAAGTTCTATTTAGTTAATTGCACATTTAATCACCAAGATATCTCGTCGGATGGCAGCGAAGTCTGCAAAGTTCATGCTATAGAAGATACAATATGTTCTTCGAATTAAAGACACATGAGGTTTAAATATGTTCACAAAATATGAAAATACATAGTAGTACCAAATATTCTTTGGGGTCAACCATGCAAAACTTGCCCTTATCGAAATCAACCCAACATCGTATTTAGTTTCTCGAAAGTTGAATGTGCATGACCCTATCAGGTGAAGAGTGCCAATGAAGTGGTGCCGTGCCAAAATGCAGAAATTCCACGCAGCGTTGCCATCAGCAAGCATGCATGTTGACTTCAGGAACAGAACAGGATGACAGAGTTGGGAAACAAGAAGGGGTACCTAAAATCTCGTATGTATACACCATACACAGCTTGGAAGCAATAAAATGACGGCCACCGCATAACACAAAAGCCGCAATATGGCCAATGAAACTTCCAAAAATAAGGCTACGGTAGGTTTCATTGGTAGCCGTGTTCCCGCTTAGAGCAACCCGTACATGTTGAGCATACTAGTGCATTAGTTTCCAATGCTGAAATACGAATCATTCTGTGCGTCAAAACCACAATCTGGCATTTTACGCTGCTTGCAGACGGAGCTTGACCCATGTGTGAAAACAGGTTGTCCGTTAAAATTTCTGCTGCGGGAAATATTTGTGATGAGGGTTTAGTATTAATCGCTGTGACTGCTAGACGTCTTTTCGTTGCGTCCGAAGTTTCAGTTTCAGTGCTACACAAGATTTTGACGGTTTAAAACATTTGTAGTGCACAGCTGCATTGGCAGATCTGGACGGAGAAAACTCCCAAAGAGATTCTGAGTCACATTTAAACTGCGGAACGACAGTTTGGTTTTACAAATTTTATTCTCATCGTATGAATTGATTAGTCAATATTAGAACTTTCGGAATCTTTCAATCTGTTATTTTATATAATTGTTGCAAAACCTATCCATTTATGAGCTGAAACCGATGCGACTGAATAAGTGAAAATAGTGTTGTGAAAGGTTGCTAATATTTAGTTTTGAGACTGTCAAAATGAGAAGAGCATATGACACGGTCTCCTCTGATGGAGATTCGGACAAAAACTGCACTGGACCTGACTGCTTTCCAAGCGCTAAGCGTATGCTAATGGACAAATTCATGACGCCTCGGTAAGTCACTTGAGTGTTACATGATGTAGGTTGAATAGTGTTTAGTGTTGAGTTCCCAACAAGTGTTTGTCTAAGAGGGTCCATAATATGTAACGACTGTTTTCCAATAGATCAAAACCCATCGGCACTCCAGGTTCACGGCTTCGTCAAACCCCGCGACTTGCAGCTTCCACAAGCAAGAGTAACTCCAGCAGTTCAAACGGAACTGTCAAACCTTTGCGAGTTGTAGATCCGATAGGAGTCTATTGCCGTGTGAGACCATGGGGGCAGAGTGACGAGGAAAGATGCGTTAAAATCATAGATGAGAAGTCGTTGTTGCTATCGCCACCCGAATCAGCAGTAGCTTGGAAACTCAATACTGCTAAAGAACTCACGTTTTCGTTCCAACGTGTTTACGGCTTTGATACAGACCAACAGTCTATTTTTGAGAGTATCGCCTTACCACTTGTTGAGGTAGCTTTATAGCTTTGAATTAGATCTTGTTTATTTAGCTAATGATGTCAACTGACGTCTTCATTGTGTGTGTCATATGATAGTTACCTTGTAATCCATTTACAGGATGTGCTTAAAGGAAAGAATGCGCTGCTTTTTGCTTATGGAGTTACCGGTTCTGGCAAGACATACACCATGTCTGGTACTGGTGAAGAGACTGGCTTGATGCCTCGATGCTTGGATGTCATTTTCAATTCCATTGAAAAGCATCAGGCCAGGAAGTTTGTGTTCAAGCCAGATAGAATGAATGGATTCGATGTTCAAACTCAAGCTGATGCCATGCTGGATAAACAAAGAGAAATTGCTCAGCTGTCAAAAACTCCGAAGTCTAAAGGGTAATGTTTTTGTCGTTTATCGTAACCGAGTATATTAAGTCTTACACTATGTACCTGGACACCCCTTTAACTCAATCTGATTTGATGACCACAGGGGAAACGGCCGTATGGCTGCGCTGCACAGAACGCCCAGTGACATTGACATGTATAATCGTAAGAAAGATACCAGATGCTTGAATGTGATCTTAGAAGATTCGCAATACGCAGTGTTTGTGACTTACATTGAGATCTACAATAACTTCGTGTATGATCTGCTGGATGAAAGTAGTTTTGATGAGCGTTCCAAGAAATTCAACTTGCAATCCAAAATGCTGAGAGAAGACGCTCATCATAACATTTATGTCAATGGTGTGACTGAAGTAGAAGTTTGTTCAGCGGAAGAGGCCTTTGATGTTTTCTTGCGTGGACAGAAGCGTCGGAAGCAAGCTCATACTGCTTTGAACACAGCATCAAGCCGTAGCCATGCAGTGTTCAACATCAGACTCGTTCAGGTACTTCCATCAAAAGCCCGTGAAAAAAGTGTTATAAAATGTGTTCGATGCCTTTACTGTAAATGGTTTACTTAATTTTAGGCCCCTTATGATGCGCAAGGGGAAGAAGTACTTGACGAAAAGGATAAAATCTGTGTAAGTCAGCTTTCCCTTGTGGACTTAGCGGGAAGTGAGAGATATGGCCGGACCCAAGCCACAGGGGATCGGCTGAAGGAAGCTGGTAAGGATAATAGCTTCTTAGGACCATTGCAATAGATTTTAACTTTAGTGATTCTATTTTCATCATTGTAATTTCCACAGGAAATATTAATAATTCCCTGATGACACTAAGAAAGTGCATGGACATATTGAGGGACAATCAGCAGGGTGGCAACAAACCTGTGCCATATCGAGATACCAAGCTTACACATTATTTGAAGAACTACTTTGAAGGCGAAGGAAGAGTCCGTATGATACTTTGCTTAAACCCTCGCAATGAAGATTACGATGAAAACATTGTAAGTCATAAATCTCCATCCCTCTTCTCATCCTCCAAATATTGCTCGCAATTATTAGTTTAAGCTTCACTTTTCAGTTTATTTTATATCGCGTTTCATTTAGCATGTACTGGCATTTGCTGAACTGACAAAAGAAATTCAAGTTAGTCGTGCTCCTGAACGGAAACTGGATCACTTAACCCCTGGTCGTCGCAAAGCCAATGAAGTAAGAATTAATGTAATTGAAGGCTAGGTTACAGAAATTGATTGTCGTTGAAGCAAAATCATTAATTGCGGGTTTGAACACAGATATTCAAGGAAGCACGTCGGAAAATTATGGAAGAAATACCTATCAATGAAAACGCTCTACCAGTTGATGTAAACCTTGTCTACGGTCTAGGCCCACCATTGCCTCTAGGCCAAATGAACAAATCCGATGAGGACGCGTTGGTTGAGAATCTTCGCAGAGCTTTGGAGTTGCGTATTAGGAATCGCGCAGACTTGGCGAAGCTTCTTTTGGAAAAACGTATGTACATGACATACATTTCAATTCTCTGAGACTTCATGACTGGTTTTGTTAAGTTACTATCTAAAATGTAAATATCCTCGCAGGCCACAATTTTCGGATGCATCTCATCGACGTAGAACGTGATTTGGAAGTCTTCAAGCAAGAAAACATGAATTTGAAGTACAAGTTGAACCAGCTTGGAAATGAAAAAGAATCGTTGGATAATCAGCTCAAAACGATTCAGTTTGAGAAGCAGGAGCAAGATATACGCTATGAGGAACTTGAGGCGGAAAATCGTCAACTGCGGGAAGAGGTAAGAAAGTACTCTCTCATGGTCAACTCTCGATGGAACTATTAGTGTTGTAATGCAAAATTTTAATTTCATCTAGTTTATTTGACAATCATTAAACCATTTTATAAATCTGTCTTAGAATGAATAGTTTGCATGCCTGATTTTTTGCATTGGACTTGATTCGCTTCTGTTCATGTATTGGCTCGTGTATATTTGTCTGAGAAATGTTTACTTTGTGCTCACAGTTGGAAAACTGTAGAATGGAACTGCGACAAAAAGAAGTTACACACATGAAAGACAAAGAACGACTGAAGACGGATTTGGAGCTTCAGATGGAATTGAATGAAAGAAAAATAGATCGAGAACTCCAGAAGAAAGAAATACAATTGAGGGTAATAGAATAGCGAATTTGTATTAGAGGAATTGAAATGCATACCACCGTTAGATGTTTAATAAGATTTTCTCGTCTGTAGGAGTCATACAAATGCAAAGATAAAACTTTTGAAGCCATACGCCAGTTGATCGAAGAAAGTGATGGCGGTCGGGCCAGACGATCTCGGTCACGTGTACGTAGGAGAAGCTCTTCGCTTTCATCAACCACCTCAGACTCCGAAATACAAGTTGTATCTGGCGCGGCAAAGACACGATCCAGAGTTATTTCAGTTTCACGTTTGGACTCACCATTATCTCCGGTTAAGTCGCGTAGTGGTGTAAGTACACTTTACAATGAGAATTTTACCGCAGCATTATTTATTCGTTGCTGCTCATCTTATTCAAGCTGACGCTTATTAATTCTAGGGCGTTGCCATTTCTAATCCCCGTCGTTACCGCGCACATTCATCGGACAACGATCGCTGGCTCGAACATACTCCTGGACAGCCTGTGAAGTCAGGAACGGTTTTTCAACCCGTAATGAAAAAGAAAAAATCCGTAACAAAGCTCACTAATGTTGATGATTTAGCTAAGAAATCCTCTAAGTACTGCCTGAATTTGCAAGAAGCAGATAGTGAGGGAGGACTAGAGACAAAGTTGTACAAGGTCTGCAGTTTATATTTTATTATTCGTGAGTAAGGAGCAAGTGATTACAGCAGTTGCATGATGAAAATCTAATGGACTTTAACTCTTATTATGCTTCCAGGGTGATGTTTTACCGTCTCGAAGTGGGGGAGCTCAAGTGGTATTTCATGATGTAGAGATTCTACGCCAGGTTTCTCCCACCCATGTGGATAGTTCGCCAAAGAAGCGCGCATCATCGGCCTTGCTGACATTTCCCACATCTCCGCAACGTAATGGTTCAGGTGAAGTTTTAGGCACTTACGATGAATATGATGCCCAGGTCGTTGACGCTGATACGGTCGCTCAGAGATGCGCCACAGGAATTGGACATACCGGTGCATCAAAGCGTCTGCGTCATCAGTAGATCTCATTTTTTCGTAACTTTAGTTGACTTTCAGCCTTGTAGTACTTTATGTCGGATTTACGAACTTGTTCGTCCAGAATTACTTAAATGACTGTTATTACTACATCTGCTGCACTCTGTAGTGCTGCATTTTCTCAAGTATCTTAACTTCGTTAGAAAGGATAATTAGTTCAAATTTTATTTTGATACTGGTTCATGGATGGTGTATCATACATGAGCAATGTGACAAGTAACCACTGTAATAATAAAGGCAAACGACTTGATCATCAGTAAATGAACTACTTTCGTTTTGCTGCAAGAAAAAAAAGATGCATCCAGCTTGATAGACCTCATGGATCATAAAAATCTCATGCATCTGGCAATTTGTATTAATCTGGCTTATTAATCATTTCTGCACGCTTGGCGGCAAGCACGATTTCGCAAACTTGTGAATGCAATTCAACGGGACTGCTACTGTACATTTAAATTTGTAAGACCTGGCAAATTAATGACTTATTTTGAAGTTTCTTGACAAGATAGGAGTCTTCTCTTCAGTGAATGTATGCTTAGCAACAAGTGATTCCAGTATTTTAAAACTACTAGGGCGTCGCCGCACTCTTGCATATTTTTGATTATCCTTCGGTGAGCGAATCAATTCAACTTATCGCAGATGACGTCCGGAGACTTGAGGTTTTAAGGCATTGATACGAATGCGAACAATGTCTTAGCTCTCTCATAGTCAGTTGTTCTTAAGATGCGATCGTCAGTAGTCTTTACACCCACAGCCTTTAAGTAACAAACTTTCAAATTGTTCTAAAAGTATTGGTACAACTTGTAGTGTGGTGAGTGCATGCTACACAATTCCCAGACAGTGCAAAAATGGTGTCAGCAAAAATACTGCTGTTTATCTGTTTCCTGGGACTTGCATCAATCACACGTTGCAAAAAAGCTACCGGTGATAAAAAGCCCGATTGGGCAAAGAAAGACATCCGAGATTATAGTGATGCAGACCTGGAAAGACTGTATGAGCAGTGGGAGGTAACTTTATATTTTGCTCTAACCCAAAAAATTAGTAACATTAGTGATATCCATAAATTTTAAATAGGGCCAGTCCATCGTGATGCTACCTTGTGATTTTAAGTAAGTTTTGCACATTTTTTGCTTGTTTTGTGCAGGAAGATGAAGAGCCACTGCCGCCTGATGAGCTTCCTGAATATATGCGCCCACCACCAGCCCAATCGGGTGGATTTGATATAAATAAGGTTATTATTAGCAAGCTTACATTGCAAACATCTGGCAAATTTAGTGTCGGATGATTCCTTGGAAATTATAATTGTGCTACAGCTATCCCAATGTTTTGTTTCCAGATAAGCTCCATGAAACCAGATGATATTATGAAGATGACTAAAAAAGGAAAAACCGTAATGATGTTTATTAATCTAGAGGGGTCACCTACCCGTCAAGATTGTGAAACGCTCACCAGCTTGTGGCAATCTGGACTTCGCAACAACCACATTCAAGCTGAGCGGTAAGGGGTGTAAGATCGTCTACAATGGAAAGCATTTAAAACTAACTAACGCTTCTCTTCTTACAATGAACTATCTGATTGCAGATACGTTGTAGAAGATAACCGGGCAATTTTTGTCTTCAGTGATGGAGCTCAAGCTTGGGAGGCTAAAGACTTTTTGCTAGAGCAAGACGGTCTTGCAAGTATAACGCTTGAGGGACAAACGCATGAGAATAAGAAATCTAGGCCATCTACTAAGTCTGAGTTATGATTGAGGATGTTAGGCTGTATCGCTAAGTCATACGGTAGTTAAAGTATCTCCATTAGCTTTTTTATTGTTTCATGCTTTTTTTCTATTCTTGGAAGTAATGCAGTAATCTCCGCTTACTAAAAGAGATTCCAATATTCACAGTCTGGAATGTATGCTTTAGTCTGCTTTAAATTACTGAGATTGATTTAGTTATCTTAGATAGGTAAGGCCCGGATATTGTTGTAGACGGAAGAAGTTTCTTTGGAAGAACGGCTTGTACACTAGAAACTTAAGGGCATAAAAATTCGTTTGTTTCAGTTTAAACTGCTTGACCTCCTAAATCGTTCACGAAAACGCATAGCTGCTTACAGGTACAAAATAACTCAGATTGACTACCAAACCCAGTCTTGTTTTTTAGGCACTGTTTCCTCTTGCGGTTCAAAGTAATGCCCTAATCTCCTTCGTGGTTTTCCTAGATTGGCTTTTCGCCATTTCTTCACCACGTCAGCTAAGACACGATAGTCAGCTCCTGCTTGGAGCAGCTTGTACGCGCAATAGATAGAATTTCTTGATAATTTCGTATTTAAAATATCAGCTAGTTCCTCCACAATTTCTAATGGTTCTCCTAGCTCATTCACTTTGTTCATCCAGTCTGCCTGGTCCTTATCATCCAAATCTTGTGGTTTTGTGTTCCCGTTCATTTCTGCCTCAGTGTTCCCATTTCCGTCAATATCATATTCAGATATGTGAGCACCGGTTCCATTCACATGAGTAATTCTGGATTCATTGCTCTTGTTTTCCTGGTAACTTACATCCTTGCGGTTCTTGACTTGCTCATCATTGTCAGCATAATCGGGCCGATCCATGTCACCCATTGCAAACTCTAGGCTAGGCAACGGTCCATCTTGCAAGGAGAACGACATGTCATGAAAAAGGAACTGGTCGTCAAACTCAGTCTCATTGATACCACCTGTTTCAAAAGTAGTCACCGGTTTTAAGAATGGCATCTTGTCTACCCGACTTCATTCATTACTGTCGATTGGGTGCTTGTAGCATAGCCAATTTGGCGTATGCAAACTTACCCATGTTCTGGCTAACGTCCATTGCTTATCAGCCAGCAAATTATTGACTCCGTCGATGCAGAAAACGGATAGCCGGGCTGCAAAAATGAAGACAGAATTTTATTGTGCCACGAGTGAAACTTGCGCCGACATTAGTTTTTAGTTTTAGAATTATTACTAACAGTAGATTCGAGACTTATGCATAAATCGCAGCGGAATGATGTATAAATGCAACTAATGGCTTTCAAAAAAAAAAATATTGTCAAACACCTTTTGGAAGTACCTGATACCTGATGCACCGATTTCACTCTGTGCGTGTGTTCCAAACTGTATGCCAAAACTCGAAACTAACAGCGTATAGGTTTGAATAAAGAAGATTTTGATTTTTCACTAACTTATATACTTTTTTGGCGCATGAAAACAGGATCCAGATCCTAACCAAAATGGCAAACCGAATCAACGGATTTAGGACAAAAACGTCAAAATATATTTAACGGCTCATTCAATCATTGTCATTATCCGTTCATACTGATACAATTCTCGAATGATATCACAACAAAACTCAATGACTTTGTCGGTATGCATAAAATCCACGTACCATTGAGTTTGCCTTCATGCCTTTGTCCTTCATATCACATAACGTTTCCAAAATTGGCTTCTAGTCAACCGTATTTTTGTGATGATGAGCTTTTAGACGCCTTTACGGTACAAAACGTTCATTGCTTTACTTGCTTGAAACATTAAATCATTAGTATTTGTAACTCGTTGTCACCTTCAATATAGACTATTATCAATATACTTGCAAAGAAAAACTGAATGAAGTTTTTTTACGAATTAAATTACGCATTCAAAAAAAGATTCCAAATTCCATGTAGTGCAAGCTCTTCAAATGCTTTCATAGTCGAACACACGATGATGAATTTGGACAAATTCGAAAATTTTGGGATGCTTTTGAAAGCAGATATATTGATAATCTCAATTCATGCGTTTTTTTAACCTGCTTGTATGTTGTAAGAATAGTAAGAATATTCTCATTAGTTAGAACTCTGTTCCTTAGGACTTATGTCACACGTTCACGTACACTGGTTCCACCAGCATTTCAACGTAAATTATTAATTCATGTAATTATTTTTCTCGCAAAGAAGCGAAAGTGAAGAATGTAATGTGAAAAACACCTGCCCCTATTTAGGCTTACAAAGCTACACATCCCGATGAGCTTGACAAACTTCTCGACGCGTTCTCAGTTCTGCATTAAGTGTCTAGCTTGGGTTATCACGGTGGAAAATCTTGAATATTTTATCATATGATCATAAAATGTGTGACAATCTCAACAAATACTATTCCTTTTAATGCTGACGCATTGTTCCTATATCCAATGAAAAGAAGATATTGTCGCTTCAAGTTTTTGCGGTAAGCTTGCTCCTTAAACCTTACTAACTTTCTAGGGTATGGTTCGTGCCTTGATTAGTAACTAATCGAGTGCAGAAGACATTCGAAATCCACTTATTATGCTAATGCTGAGGGCGAGTGTGTGTACTTCGCTTTGTCCGCGATGATCAGAGATGCCGCATGCGATACAGCAGATCAACTTCAGATTCGGTCATACCTGTAAATGTCTGCCCTACGTCGTCTCGCAGCTCACATGCAGCAATCATCAAAGAGCCTTGCTCATAGGTGTCTGCAAGAGTTCGCAGATGATAGCAACGAGGGCTTCAAGCCTGTCGCTTTATGCCGATGATTTAC
>VRMD01000050.1:0-51411 GCA_009872375.1 Sminthurides bifidus
GTTTCAAATGGGTAGCCAAGGGATCACTACTGATGCGGAAGACTCCTCAATGGAGGATGCGCTGAAGGTGAACTAGGACCAGAAAGGTGAATTGTGAGATGTAGCTGAAACGGGCAATGTCATTGAATTGAATAATAGTACGAGTTTTTGGAAAAAATTTAAAGGAGAAAAGCCGGAGAAATGCGATGACCAATAGATGAACATGCACCTGCGTTCACAATCGGTGGTTGCGTTGTTGTTCGCTGCTTTTGGTCGTGGCACAAAGAATGTTCCAACATCAATACGGAAGGATGAGCGGGTGGGATGAAGTAAATGTTATCGATTGTAGTAGTGGTTTCATAGCCTGGCGGTGGAACAGTTGTGGAAAAATGTGAATTGGCTCAGAAACGATTACGTGTTCTGAATTGTACGAGGACAAAACTGCTACTTACTTTGCGGCAGAAAAGGATTCACATTCTCTCATATGGCTTTCAATGTTAAAAGCTCAATCGTTTTATTGACCGTAGTACATACATCTGACCCAACCCCTAACCTGGTTTGCCTCCCACCTCCATGCTTGAATGAGGAACGGTGTGTGAAAACCCAGAAGGAGAGAGTGCAAAGGACAATTTAATCAGAGGCAGACGGTGCTTTCTTTATAATTTAAGAAGTGTATAGAATCAATAAAATCTTTTTGAAAATTCCACAAGAAAACATGAGCTGAGTATAATCGGATTTATGATTTTTGTTTGTTCCAGGTAAGTCATGGTTTTGTTCACTACTTCCAGCAAGGAACAAAGGTAGGTCGGTGGACGTTACAAGACGTTTCTGGCTCATTCACCGCGTTCTAAGTGAGATTGTGGGACGTGGATCTTAAGTCGAGGAAGAAGAACGGCGACAAATGACTCGTCCAAGAGCATAGCTGTCATAATTTCATGAAATGAAACTTTAAGATGGAGTTGTACAAGAAAGATGAGAGACAGTAATATGGGGAATGCGTGAGACTGTACAGTGCCGGAAGATTGGAGGAAGTTGATAAGGATATGGGTCTGTGGACCCGGTCGTCTCTCAGTGAGGAGATGAGGCGGATGCAAAACGACATTGATGCGAATGGGATAAGGAGGAAGAGAGAGAGAGAGACAGAAAAATAAGTTGTTGGTGGTATTTTTGTGTGTGGTGATTTTATCTGCAAGATATAATGATTTAAGAATGGGGAGACATTCAAAAAGCCGTGAAAGTAATGGGAAAACAATTCTCACGGATGGCGAGCAAAAGCGATTGTCCTAAAAGATTGTGTGCTCAATTATGGTTGACTTGTCAGCTTCTCTGGACGTTTTACCGGTCGAATTCCTCCGGTTTGTTTGCTCTCGCCAAGGAGCCGGCCAAATCACACTCGACTCCAGGAAGAAAGACGAATGGAAACTGTTCAAGCATCAGACCGTTTGTTTACCTCGGAAATTACCAGGGTCAACTCAGTGATAGGGAGGGAGAATGAGGTAGTGGACGGATTTTTCCTGGAGAAAAATTGAAAATGATCTATTTGGAAGGAAACAAGGACTGTGAATGAAAGGATTTTACGGCTGATTGCAAGGCGGAAAACCTGTTTAGGAGATGCGATCAATCGAACTAATGGTAAAATAATAATTAAAAAGCTAAAATAATCTCAACGTATTGGCATGACAGGAGGAAAGGATTAATTCACTGGCAGCGATCTACCAACTACAGACAGTATGTACTCGTACACACATGCTTAAATCATAGAGACAGGCAGGGAGGGTAGAGATGGAGAGCGAGAGGGATAGAAAGAAGTGCTTAACAGGGATTGACATAATGCTCGTTTCATTTGATGAGTGAAGAGACAGGCGACTGATATTTTTCAATGATTGGGACAGGTTTGAAAAGACGAAATTGGACGGGAAATGGGAAAGAGAGGAGATATATTCAAGAGAAAATAGGCGGATGGAAGTAAAAGAGAATGAGCTCGCATCGAAGGAGGAAATAAAAGACATGCAAAAAGTACAAGCGGAGACAGAGGGAGTAGGGAAGGCTAGGATTGCATACTGCTTTTGGGGAATGTAATGCAATGCATGGTAATGTGTAAGGGAAACGGGTAAAAGGACTTCTCTCCTTTTGGAGGAATTGTGTGGAACTGGGAATCAATGGGTTATGATCCGTGCATCGGCAGGGCAGGATGGTAGTTGGCAGTGGAAGGAATTGAGGATGGTAAATTTGAGCATGTTATTATTGAATGGAGGAGATGATTCTTGTGAAAGGAAGACATGAATTCAAGTATAAAATACTATGAAATAAAACTACGCTTCAGTTGTACCGAACCACGGGTGAAGAGCGTAATATTCCGGTGGTAATTAATGAGAGATCGATCTTTCCGGCCTTCTCTCTTCTTCTTTTGTGATTTCACGTTGAGCGGGTATTGTAGAGCTGGAGGAAGGAGCGTAGGGGGAAAATATGCACGTGAATGCCAGGGTCTGCATGCTCAAAGGGTAAACTACTCCATGAGGGTTGTTGCATTATGCTCAAATGAGACAAGGAACCTTTTGAATGAGAACGTGTGTATACGGTAGTAATAATAGGTGGTGGCAATACTGGCTGGTTGTCGCGTAGTCGAGTTGTCGTCGTCGTCGTCGTCCTTCCTTCCTTCCTTGCCGTGTAAAGAGCACTTGGGCTGGAGACAGGCTGTACTTGGAGATGATGACGATGATGAAGAGAACATTAGAAGAGCGGATCAAGTTCTCCCGAAGTCAGTGACGTGGCTAATACAAACTGCTTGTAAACTACGGCAGCCGTTACTAAGTCCTCTGTAGGAAAAGTCCGGGTGAACAAAGAGGGAAAGCGAATAAGCCTTCCTTCACATCATGTCCTTCCAGAGAAAGGGGAATTCAATTGAAATTGATGGAACGAATTTAATCGAGTTGACTTCCATCCCAGGTCATGTCATGAACCATCTGTGATGTGCCAATGACTTTCTGTTCTGCTCTCTCCGTCGGACCACTGTTCCTTATTAGACTGAGAGTGCATATGCTGATGTCACGTAATTATTTAGCATTTTTACGCTGTTGTGGCATCGTTTGATCGTTACTATCATACTGTTACGTTGTGTGATGACGTTCGCGACAGGAGAAAAAAGCCGGGGCTACTTCGTTACGGAGAAATATGATGTGTCACATTCTCGCAATGCTCAGTCTCAGGTAGGGGATGGATTTTTTCGAGAAAAAGATGAGAAACGTGTAAATAGATTGTTACATAATGGGAATGACACGCGTAACTTGCATTGTTATGTGGTTCAAAGGACATAGGGCTGTTTCTCACCCTCCGTTGACGAGCCCATGTCTAATATGTGGTCGTAATAAAGGTAATGTAGTATAGTGAGCCTGGACGGATCGCATGCATGGAGCTTATTGGAAGCTTGTCGTGCTTCAGCTAGCTTTCGATTTGAATTAAAAGTCAAGTGTTGTTGGTTTACTGAAACCGGTTGATGAGAACGCGTGTAATGAGCATTACCCCTTTGGCTGCACAAGACCTGTTCCTCGTCCGGTGCGATTACGCGACGCATGAATCATAAACAGCACTGCAGCAATCATTCAGGACTGGTTGCCAAATTCTTTGAGCTGGAAAACCGAATTGTAATGAAGCCAGTAGGGGTAGCACCTCAAGAGGAAAATCAGCCGAGGCATCCGTATGACGGAAATGAGGCTACGCATCGGACCAAAGCCAATGCTGAGGGCGCAGTCTGCCTTACGTGACCGTTGGCTAAGCCAGGGCCTAGACTGAAAATGAGCAAAATTTTTTGGTACCTTGTTCAAGTTCGATAATTGGAAACTCGGGATTTTTGAGCACTAGGACTGGCGTTAAACGGGACGAGCGGTAGTAAGAGTACGATGTATATGAGGAACCCAAGGAAAGAAAGGATGAAATTGGAGACTTTGAAAACATATGATTGGACTAATCAGCAGTTCGGGATCGTGTAGGAACTGATTTTAGATGAGGTGTAGAGAGAGAGATGATTATGATTGGATGATTGAGTTTAACTCAGGTTTTTTCCGTTTAATCACAAGGTGTTACGAGGTGGAGAGGGGTGGCTGTAGTGTGGCTTTGAGAGTATTTTACAAGGAATGAAATATAAGATTTGAGCACGTAAAATCTTTTCAGATGCAGTGTGAAACAGACTGTGAAGACCACCGTGGTCGCTGCTTTTTCCACGTTGGAGTTTTGTCACGCGATCAAATCGAATCAGTCCTTTGGTGAATTCAATGTGACGGAGCACGCTGACTCAGTTCAGGTGGCAGGAAAATTGCCCATGCTGACGCTGCTGCGGTTGTGGTGGACAGCGGGATTTTTATGCATGACCACTTTCTTTCGCATCGTGAACATTATCTGAGGCACTTAATGATCGGTGGTCAGGAGAAAAACTGTTTACTCTGGCCCTTGTACCGTTTTAAGCTCCCTTCGTCTGCTTTAGGCCATTCCCGGTATCGTCGTCATGGTTGCCGATTCTGGACGCGGGGAAAGGCATGCAGGAATGTAGTACGGAAACTCATGAGACGAAGAAACTAATTGCACGCAACCAATCGGTGCAGCGGAGAAATACGGTGAAAGTGCGTCATCTTTGATGTAGCAGTTCAAAGGAGACTGTGGTCCGGCTTTGACATGAGCAGCTTGTCACTAATTGGATACACGTTTAACGAAAGGGAGACGGTTAATTATTGCTGGGCTGTGGCAGTTGCTTTGTATCATCTCTGCTCGGGATTTTTCACCTACGGTCATCGACCACCGTCCCCTGTTATGCTTCCTGTGGTCAGCTTTTAACTTACTAATTGAATCTGCCTTGGTTGTCAACAGGATAGGGCTCGGCTAGGATTTATCAGGTTGAAATGACTTGTCCTTTGAAGTGACCGGAGTTGGATGAAATGGAACATTTGATTGAAACGATAATATTTGGCTCATTGTTTGTTTCCCGAATCCGAGCCAAGTCTCAATAACTTGGTGGTGTTCCCTGTTACCCGAGGTTGCGAAACAGGAGACAAAGAACCCCAGTCGTTAATTAAAGACTCGGCAGGTTGAAACGCTTTCATAACTGCAAGATTGAAGGAGCGGCAGGTTCATCGGTCGCTCATATTGGATCAAGTCAAACAAAAGTAATGTTCTGCTGGTCAGCCATAGCCGTAACGTTTGAACAAGAATTGGTAAAGAAAGGCGACTTATAATTCTCAATTTGTAGTTGTTTCTCGCTAAGGGGGTGGAATAATTGCTATTCCCATGTGAGAGAAGAGGAGTCGGGACAGAGTCTGAAGAATTGAGGCAAGGGCAAAGGAGTGAAGCTCGGCTCTACTCGTGTCCGGTTCTGGTCTACTTGTAAGGTTTCCTTCAATCACTATTTGTGGTTGTTTAGATGGATTTGCCGTTGTTTTGCTAAATCGAGTTATGCAAATGCCGAAATAATGAAGGTTGGTTGGAGGAGATGAAAGCTATGTCACCTTTCACCGTGCTTGCGGAATGCGCCAGGAGGGCAAATTACTTGAGCCGAACGGCTCACGAGCTGGATAATGCTTGTTATGTTTATTATACATTTGAGCAGAGTCCTCCTGCCGTCTACTCCGACTCTGGCATCGGTACACATGAAGTGAAGCATGCGGTCATGTTGAACGGCAGGCGAGCTTGATTAGTAAGAACTTTATGAGACATGTTGGCTGATTAAAGGCGTATTTAAGACGCATACATTCCGCTAATGCTGTTAAAGAGATAAACGGTTTGTAGGGTTTGAGCGTGGCAGCTTTGGTCTAATCAAGGCTGGTTTTTGATTTGTTCCGAGGTACTTGTCCGGCCTCTGCTGATGGATGGGTGCGCACCAATCATTTGTTTAAATTGGTTAGCTTAATGAGAGTGGACAAGTAATCACAGGAGTCGGGGCTCAATGCCTGGCACACTGCCCCAACGCAGTCTATTGTTCGAGACGAGCACTCACGTTTTGTATTTTGTAGGCTGCCACTTTGTACCAGAGGAAGTATACAAACTTAAATACTGATGAGACTCGCAGCTCCGATTCTTTTCGAGTTCAAAGAAGCTGAGCGAAATAGGTGTGTCTTACTAACTAGCTGTGAATGGAACGGAAACAGAGGTTGGCGTGGGTCAGGGCCTGATGACGGAGGTTGGAGCAACCACTGTTTAAGTGCAAGTAATGTTCTGCTTTAAGCCTCATAAGTTGCTTCCTAAGAAATCATTTGTTAAATGAAAAGGGCGACGAGAAGAAGGAACTTTGGAGAAAATTTGCTAAACCCAGGCATGTTTTTGATGACAGAGAAAAGTTTGGAGGGCCATGGATAATTTGTTGGAGGAAAAAAGTCCGGATTTGAATAGGAGTAGGAGGAGGGATAGAGCATACATGCATTAGTGTTTCGCACACGGTGAGTTACTGAGGACGCGGGAGGTGAGAATGAAAGTTTGCTGATGAATGGAAGGAAAATGTTTGAAGGCAGTTTTTGAACGAATGTATTGATGATTGAGGAATTGAAAAAAGCTTTTGGGAATCCCGGCTCTTGGTGCAGTGTAACTGAGCCTATTGACCTGTGTTCATTCATGTTTGTGTTATTCATACAGATGCGCATTGGATTCAGTTCCTTGCGGTATTCCTTCAATAATTGAATAAAGGTTTGTTCGGTGGTTTTGAGAGCTTTGTGGGTGCTGGATGTCGATGGGTTTGTATGGAAGCGGCTCTCGGACAGGGATGGAAGGAAACGGAGAATGGATAATAGGCTCCGCTCGTTAAAGGAATCAATAGCCTGGTTTTACGGAGCAGTAGGTGAGAATAGAAGGTGAACAAATTGTTATGATTGTTCGTTTATTCTTCCGTCATATGAAAGGATATCCAGCTTTGTTTCCAACCCGGTGGCAAAGCTACCGGATCAGTTCCATTTCAAGCATCCCTCAAGAGCAGTTCTGCAAGAGTAAGACTGGCTCAAGGAAAACCAGCTTGGCCTACGTAACGTAACGTGTTGTGATTGTATTATGCATTGAAAAGCACTGCTTGAGTAGATTCCAGTGAACGCATGAGCTATCAACTATAATACCATGAAATATTCCAGTTAATACAATCTTAACGCGTTTAAAACACGAAGCCGGGCTCATGGTCGTCATCATGATCATCATCATCAGATTATAAAAAGCAGGGGTGGACAGGCTCCATTTTTGAAGACAGGTAAATTGGGGTGGAGAAATCGGATGGAAGCGGGGAAGGAGGGAAAGGGTGTTAAGGTGAAAATAATGTAGTTGACTTCCGTACATGATAAATGTGGAGATTATGGATTAGAATAGGAGTTTGAGCGGCGGTTAAAATGTCGGAGGTGGGTGAAGTGTGATGAGTTTTCAAATCCGCTCCCCAACGCCAACTGCATGTGAGAAAGTCGCTCCAGGTAATGAATGGGATGGTGGCTCTATGAATGATGGGAGTGTTAAATGTTAATTTATGTTGTGAGGTGGATTTAAATAGGATTTCTCCCGCGGCTTAATAGTGGACAAGTCATTATTTTTACTATTATTCATGGATTTATTGAATCTACATGAGGAGAGAAGATGTGGTGCCGAGCGGGGGTGAAGAACGTGAAGAGGTCTGAGATTGCCTTGAGATCCTCATCCGTCCTGCTCTCGTCTTGTTTAACGAAGGTTCTCAGCAGAAGATGGAGGGAGAAAAGGAAATAAGATTCCGGAATGGAAAGTACTGTAAGCAGCTCATCCAACATAGCTCCGTTGTTGATACTTGTTAGATGGATTACGTGCTAGAAAAAGGAGTTGTTCAATTCAAAAAGGGTTACGAGATGCTTGTACTAGCTGTGCCTTGACTGCCTAGGAATTAGGTGTCGTGGTGTTCTCCTGGGCGAGGAAAGGTATGCGCATTCATATTGGTGTAAATAATTTGATTGGGAAAGAGAATAGGTGGAATGAAAATAAGATTTGTTTTGAAAGCGCATATCCTCCGTCCTGCTTAACCGGAGTTGAGCCGAGGCAAGCGTCTAGCTTGAGAATTCTCGGACAAGTTTCTCGTACGAGTGGCTAAAATAGAGTAGAGTATTTTTTGATGGAGACACACAGCTCAGCAGACCGCTGGTGATTGTTTGTGTGGTGGAGGTTGAGCTGGAACGGAGTTGCAGTGAACCATAACCAAGTGTTAATATTGAATAATGATAGGGGCACGGCTTGGCTTTCTTACACCTGGTTGCCTGAAATGATGCCTTGTTTTTCTTGAGAAATATTTCCGTGCCTATTTACCCTGGTGGTTAGTCGTACGGCTTGTTAGCAGGTTATTTCGGCTCAGAATGTGTATGTAAGACCATGCGGGAGAAGAAGTGCTGCGTTGAAAAAAAGCAATTTCATCAGGGTTATAATTGTACTTGGTCCACCAAGAGTATTATTGAGGGTAGACGAGATCTAGCTCCAGGATACTAGTTGCTGGTATTATCCACCCGCTCCTTTACGCTTTACAGCAGAGTTACTGCGGGCATAAAGAAAGATTGCTGTACTTAGTACGTGCTGCTGCTGAAGGAATGATTGTACCTTGTTTTTCTTGTCTTGTTTACCCTGTAACGTGGCAAACAAGAAGGGGCTGGTAGTTGCTGTGCTGAGCCGAACTGAACTGTGAACAGGGCTGACAATAATGCATCTCTGGCTGAAGACCTGAAGACTTGGTGGTGGGAAGTTGTACCCTTTTGCCTTCTGCATCTCCTTTGAAGGCGATGGCTTTCACATGTGAAGTAAACAATGATTTTTATACCACAAGTAAATTTCACGGAAAAGAAAATACGAGTCGATTGCTTGCCCACGGTCACTGCCGTGAATGAAATTATTACACAGCCCGACACGTACTCTCACAGAGACGTGGACAAATTGGAAAGGTGTTGAATGCTAAACATTGTCGAGATAGGAATCGCGTCCGCTTATGTATGTATGCGCAACCAACTCTGACATGACTGACTGAGTGACATGTGACTCTCGGAACGAAATGTATTTTGATCATGTATGGTAACTCTGTGATGGAACTTTTATGAAACTTGAGGAATTAATATGTAAGCAATCAGACGAAACTTGTGCCAGAAGGAAGAGTTGGATGGATGTGACACATGTAGTCTCTCGTAGTGATAGACACAGTATGTGCTTAGGTGAGGAAAGGGGCAACTCAACTGAAACCTGATACGAGGAACAAGGTGCGAATTTAAAACGGTTTTGTGGAGCAACCTGTCTGAGAATAAACGAGCTGTAGAGGACCGTTTATTTCATTTTATATAAGGAAGCTGAGCCTTAAATTTCCAGCTTTTCGGATAAGTAGTGCAAGTGCTCACATTTGAGTCCAAAGCCTACGGTTTTATTACCCAGTTTGTCAATTAGTTTCCGGAAAGGGAATGAAACCTGTTGCGGGGAAAATTGTCCTAGTGCTTTTACAACCAAGTTGTAATGCTCTCTCCATGCACGGGCTTAACGGCCTATATGTGCACACTTTGAGCTGTGTGGTGAATGGTGAATGTACCATGGCGTATGCAGGGAAGGGAACCTTCCAGCGAAGGTATGTAGGCAAACCAGCCATGCAGTGGTGGATTGCATAATAAGGGCTCAGGCCCAGACTTGATTGTACAATTCGTTACAAGGATGTAGTAGGAATTTATATGGAAAGAATCGAGGAGTGGAACATAACAGGGTGTGATGAGACAAAGAAAGAAATGGATGGAGGTAGGCTGGAAAGATGAAGTACGGACTTGAGTTGATCCATGGTTGCATTTCTTGAAACGTGGCTCTGCTGGAGAAGAAGAGGTCTGAGAGGTTGTTCCAAGTTGTTGGTACCTGTTGGGATTCATGTTATCATGGCGAGAAAACAATGAGCTTACTGGCCTTGAAGAAGAATGAGGATGAGAGGGGGAGGGGATGAGTGCTGGTACGTAGAGGAGTTTCCAGCGTTCCAGCGGGATGAAATTTTCATGGGTTGCATTAACCTGCTAACTGGAAGAGACTGGAAAAGTTTTTTAAAAGTCCACAGCTAACTGACTGACTGACAGCCGGAGTAAGTAGGAGATGATGGGGAAAGTGAACGGGATGAAACTGGAATTACGGCATCGTGGTGCTTTGTCAATTTGATGGAGTGGGGGAGGGTATATTGTTATGTTGCACTGTGAATGTGAATCAGTATCTCTCTCGCTCTCCCTCCACGCTCACTTCTCGGAACAAGGAATTTTTCAATCCCCAGATGACGATTCCAGGTGACAAGTTTGAAAAGAACGGTGCAAAGACGCTGCGTTATGTAGATTCGCTCACGGAGTCAAAAACCGGATCCATGTTCCTGAATGAGACCATGTTCTCGCAACTCCTCGGGAGGGTTTGCAATACGCACGAAGGGGTTGAAAAATGTTCACGAAGAGTCACAAAGGCAAGAATAGCCAGCTAGTCCATCAGTGTTAGCCCGTGATAAAGGAGACAAGAACTGGAGAAAAACTAAAAGTAGTAGAGCAGAAAAAGCGGGAGCGACGACATTGTTTGTTGTACATGCTGAGATGAATTAAAAGATTCTTGCCTCATTCATTCCATGCTCATTGAGATGGTGACGTGAGAATTACACTCGGTTTGAGATCACATTCCGTCTAATTGTTCCGCGAGAGATATCCAGACCAGCTCACACTTTTGTCCGCAAAAGAATACACAGATGAACCTACTACAACAAGGTTGACGAGAGGAGGAGGAGGCGGGGGAGGAGAACTAGGAAGCTGACTCGTGATGACGGTGAAAACCAACACTGCGAGTGCTGAAGCTGACTCAGTTGAAAAATGTGTACAAAATGTCATTTATCGTTTACTTTTTCACCGGCATTGTGTATCGGGTATCTTTCTCTCCCTCCTCAGAGAAGGGATGATGGTGTGAGAAAGAAAATCACCGAGATTCATTCAACAGATTCAAGCTTGGTATTATCTGAGACGCTTTGTAGTAGCGGTGAGAAATTCGTGTCGAGTTTAAGAATACGCACGGATGGGTGACTATTGTGGACGATGAAGATAATGATGGGCAAGCTTGCATGGTTTTAGGCCCGGAGTGTGAATGAATTTGATGGTTGTATAGCAGACTAGCTTTGCTGGAATTGGGACCAGACGATTTCTGACGAGATTTCAATCTCACCCTGGGTAGAATGAATGCTTTCAGACTGGTGCTCCTTGGGTGCGCAGATAAAATTCACGGTGGCTGAGTAAATTGTTCACTAAAGTATGATTTTTAATTGTGAAGCCGAGGAGGAAGGTGGAAAGTAATTGTGATAATAGTTAGATGCTCGGAGGTGGTGATGATGGCATGCTAATGGACGCTTTAAACTCCGTGTCCCGCCTGGGAATGAGGCACACGAGTGAGTGAGGCAGTGGAGCTGCCACCCTGCCTCCTTATTTCCCATCCTGATAGGTTATCTTTAGTGTTATGAGAGACAGACAATGAAGTGACGAAAATTAAAACTACCATGTTCGAACAGACTGCGAGCGGTACCTCCGTGCGAGCAAGTAGTCAGGGAAGAAATCTCGTAAAAATGTGGAAACAATATTTGCAACTGGGTAAGCAAAACAATGGCAGTGATTAGAATATTGCTGAGAGATTTGGACGGCTTTGTTTCGGTGAACTACGGAGGATATTTTATGAGCTCGTAATGAAGCAGTAATGGCTGTTAAGCAGAGTATTTTTCACATAATTGCTGGGATGGAAGGAGATGGGCGCTGATGGAGGATGTTGAAATGATTCAGATCGCTGTTGGCGCTATTGGAGGACTCTGATTAGAGGGACGGGTTCACGGATTTGAGAACCGGGTGGAAATTGATGAGACGCGGAGTTGAAGTAGGTGAGAGAAGGTGAAATTACAGAAAGACGTAAACGTTACCAGGAGGGGAAGGAACACCACAACTTGTTAAGAAAAACAGGACGAATTAGTAAGGATAGCACGATAAGAGTTACAAGATCTCGGCTTTGACCAAAGATCTGCTTGTAGTCATAGAATTGAAGTTGTAGTTTTAGGAAGTAGTACTTAGTAGTAGCAGTAAAAGGATAACTGTAACTTGTTCGAAGCTAAAGATAAAATTGCTAATGGGCGATTTGTGCCTGTGCATGAGCAGGGGTGCGCGAGATTTACCTTGAGTATGTGTGACTGTTGATGAAATAATTTGAGGCAAGGAGAAAATCATGAAAGGAGAATGGAAGGAGAGATTGACGTTTTACTTGGTTGGATGACTGGAAGGATGCGTGGCAGCATACGTTATTACGATTAGGAGTCAGAAGCTTGATGATTGGTGGGGTCAGCGGCGCTAAAGGGGAGGTGTAGAGGAAAGCGATACGATGAAAATCAAGACGGAAAGACACAACAAATCAGAGAAGAAAATATCAAAGAACCGTTTTGGAAGCGGCCGAGCGCTTAGTGCACCTACCTACAGCAAATGTACAACGAATGCAGGGACAAGTCAAGTGCGGGAGAGAGGAATTGAATAGAAAATAATTCTTGATTTCGTTACGTCATCCTCATTATGGGAATGATGATTTTAATGTGTGCGCTATTGTCTCGTGAGATGCGCTTCAGATTATGTCCGCCGCAGGACTTGGTGAGCGTGATCGTGTAACGAACTGGAGGAATTTTAAAAAGCAGGTCGTTTCTTCACAAGACTGACCCAGCTACTCTGGAGAAGAGGATGAAATTCGTTGGTTGAAATGATTTTGTGGTGAAGATGACAGTTGAAGGAGAAGAGATGCGGTCCCAAAAGTATGCGGTGAAAAGACGCCAGGAATAAAACCGCGGGCCTGTCTGGAATCGGAGACTTACTGCATTGCACCGTCCTCCGATACACGATTAGCGTATTTCACAATCCCTCCAGAAACCAAAGTCAGGTAGGCTTGAGCATTGTCCTTGTAGTGACTGATAAAGGATCGCGTTTAATGGAGAGAAGATGCGGTTGAGACACTGGAAGAGGAGATGGATAGCCGTTCGGACGACTGGTTCTTGGTCGTTGAATTGAAAGAGAAATTTGTGTCGACGTCATTGTGAGTTTGTAAATTTTGAATCGACCCACTGGAGTACATCAAGTGCGTGGATGACAAAGAGAAAGGAAAAGGATTTATTCGACAGATGCAGCAAGGAGGCACGGCGGAGATGAGAAAATGGCTTGATGGTGTGATATTTGGAGTGATATGAAGATTTTTCAGAGTCCATGAATTAGAGTGAGTAAGCGAAGATGATTATTAGCATGATTGTTGGAGGTGGAGAGATGAGAAGCGAGACGCATGTTTTCTATGTCAAGAGGAAGGTAGGAGGAGAGGGGTGCTCGAATTTTTCCGAGGATTAATTGGAAAGTGTTGGCTAGCTGATGGTGCTAACTAAGTAAGTTTAAGTGATGGGATGCAGAACGGGAGGAGGAAGCCACGGCTAAATGCCCAAATGCTCACTAAAATCAAGCGTAGCCTCCAGTTCCTAGCCCAGGAGAGCGAGAAACAAGTGGCATGACCAGCGCTAGTAAAACTAGTTACGCTTCAAAAGCTGAAAAGATGAACCGATTCTTCGGCAACTTGTTTGCCCGGACTGGAGGGGAAATGCACTGGATTTTTTACTCGAATCCAATCCGCCTTTTTAACGCTCTTCGGTATTGAGCAGACGAGTTAAACGGATTCGAGTATCGGTCCTGATTACATGCGTTTTAGTAACAAGCTCTTTTACTTGGATAAAGCAACCTGGACTCAAAACAAATGAGGGTTGCACAAATCGGATTCAGGCACGGCTGAAGACTAGTGTTGTAGTGAATACAGGTCAAAATGATTGCACTTTTGAGCCACCTTTTAAGGCCTAATTGCCAAGTTCCGTTCCATGGAATTCAAACCCAGAAAGTATATCAGCTGGGGGAGGAGAAGCTCTCTGTGTTTGTTTACAAGCTCCCGATCAAGTATCAATCGCCCACAGGCAAATAATTAGTCCAAGAATCACGTTTTCACAAAATATATGGATCACAGGAACAAATTCATCAGATCATTACCAAAAATAGTAATGAGATGGTTTGAAAATCAAATCGGGCTGGATAGCACTTTTGTTAATGAGCGCGCGGAAATATTATCCAGTGCTTTATTAGTTTGAGGAGGTGCGGCTGGATTTGATTCCTCGTTAAAAGTCTTTCTCTTTCTTTTGTCTAAACTGTACTCTACTCCTGAACGGGGAGGAGGATACGCATTGTCGGAGGGAAGAGGTGAGGAAACGTTTTGAAGAGCAGGTGAGGCAAAATCGCCTTTAATTGTTTCAAATCAGGTGTTTAATAGCATGGCAGTTTTTCTTCTCCTTCAAACTCGATGCGATCATGCTCATTGTTTTCTGAAGGAGGTGATATGCTGCTCTCTCTCTAGTGCTCTTCTTGCGAAGATTTGGGAATCGGGCGGTGATGATAGACGTTTGTGATATCATTCTCGGTTCGATATCAAGCGAATAATCGAGCGGATGAGATGGCAGATCGCGGTGATGATGAGATGATTGTGATGGCCAGCCGGAGTGTGTGCAGCTTTGATATGGACGAACACGATTTTGAAGAAAGCTGGCGTAGTTTTTCCTCAGGTGAGATATGCTCAGAGTAGGTGAAATGAGTATAATTAGAGGTAATATGTCAGAATGCAGAATAATTGGATAGTTGCGTTTAACATTTGGGCGAGGAGTGAAGAAGGGGAGGAGGAGGAGAGCGTAGTTATAAAAACATATATAGTTCATTAGGTGCTAGTTATTGGACATCACGATCATGAACGGGGTGGCGTTCACGGATAAACCAGACCTTGTCGGAATGGTTTACAGGAATGCTTCGTGTTATTTATGGGTTGATTTTAAGGTGGAATCTTCGTAATCTATGAGAGTTGTATTCCTCTTTCTCCTCTGGGGATGCATCTTCACACGCTTCTCTCGCCATGGAAACTCACACCGAATCCTGTTGAGCATGCATGCAACCGGCGTAGTAAATATGAGATATGGTATTCTGAACTTGAAGCAGTCGTATAGAATCCCTCACCATCGTAATAATCGTAACTGGGCAATATTATTATGTGATCAGGGAAGTGATTGCATGTTCAAAAGAGTGCACACAAGTCCGTCACACCACACGGCTCGGGCCTGCATTCCCTTGGAATGAAATGCAGATACGGTCAAGATGCAGCTCAGTCACGGGAGATGAAATTTATTCTTCGGCTCTTGAATCCTATTACTTGAGCAGGAGAAATGGAAAGGAGAGTAAGGATCCTGTAGAATAAGGTGGAAAATAAACCGGGTGAAAAGATTTACGTCTTTGAGACCAGTAAGAAGAAATCAGGGCGAGAAGAAGGATCATGCTCATGTTAACTAATGCTCGTTTTTTAACTAGGGTATGAGGAAAGAGGTGTTTGCTCGCTCGTTTTGCATTTTTTTCCCAGCTGAAAAGTAAAAATTATACTAAATATGTAATAGAAGAGGCTGGATGCCCCAACACCTGTTTTGCTTTGCGGTACGAGTGGTTTTCGGGATGATGAAGAGCTGGTGCGTGCATTAACGAGCGAGAAAACCAAGAAACGGTGGCGAGCATCGCCTTAAGAAAACATATTAGATGATGGACCATGAACGGAGATGATCGAGTGCATAATAAGGATGGTGCCCAAGAAAGAACGGTGGAGAAAATTGTAATTACCCAGCAATGGATGACAGATGAGCCCTTGTTGGCCATGCTAAACGCCAGGGTAGTTGGGCCTTCTTGTGAGATGAATCATCCCTGGATTCTCATGTCATTTCCCAGTTTGAAGACTCCTCTTTAAAAAGCATGCAGAAGTTGAGGAAGATGGTGTGGAAAAAAGGAAATTTAGAAAAAATTATGCAATTAGATCGAAAGGTTTGATTGCGGCAGAAAAGAGCGTAATCGGTCACTTCACGTTTTCCTTCAACAAGTTATGGAAACGGTTGAGAAAGACGGACATTCTTTTGGAATTTTTAGCTTGAAGGAAGCGAGCAAGTGCACGTTCGAACGCTCCTCACGGTAAGGTTTTCAATAGGAAGGCGAAATGTGAGAAAGTGCAAGTATTTGCTTTGTCCTAGGGAAATAGCGTGTTAAAATCAGCAGGGGTTTAAATCGTGCTGGTGGAAGGCTCGAAGCGAGAGAAATAGAGCGATGCGCGCATAGATTGATATGACTCCAGGATTTGATATTAAATGGGAGGGGGAGAGAAGGCTGTCCATGATTCAGGTGATAAGAGCGAGGCGAAAAAAAGTTGTTCTCGTTAGAATCTTGTGTTGCTCTGCTTTTGTCGACTCTGATTGCCAAGATTATGTAGACCCATGCATGGATTGAAATTTTTGATGCTCCAAGGGTTACAAGGTGTTGGAATAGGGTGCAAGGAGGTCGGAAACATGAGCTTGTAATGAAAGTCGTCTTCGTGTATTGATAGCAAGGGGTGGTGGCGGTAGCGTAAACCATTGTTACAAACGATCTATCTGGTCTCGTACCTTCACAACACACACATACCACATACTCCTTCACTTCCTTGCGTACTCGTAGAAAGAACCGGACGAGAGAGAATGGCGTTGAAACAAGTTAACCAGGTAACCAGCTCAGGATCCGTATACTTAGACGAGCATCTGAGCTGAAAATCGATGTATGTTCCCTCATTGCTATGCCATGTCCGCCGTTTTTTATTCCCATTCTATTTACTTGGAGAGGAATCCGTCTCCTAACTACGATTGTTACAACGCTAAGCAGCCTTGATGAAATATCAGACTGACGGTCGAGATTACATGTTTGGGCGATGAAAATATTCTCAATCGATTCATCTCATCCACGAGTGTGACTGCTCGCACTGTAACGGAGGGCTGGATGTGGGAGAAAATTCCCTTGCTGCCTCTGATTTAACCTCGGAGTTCAAAGGAAACTGCTTGTTTAGTAAATGATTGCAAAGATTTCGTGATTGTGGTGAAAAATTGTGAACATTCCCCGTACAAAAAGCCTGCGTTCCTCTCGCTCCTCTAACGCCCTGCACGGCCAAATAAAAGGTGTCGTGACAAACTAGGTGCAGGAAAATATCGCTAATGGAAACAACATGGCCACAATTGCCTATTCCGGCTACACACGCTCGCAAAAGGGGAAATCAAGAGCAACTGCATCCAACCAATCCGCAAAGTTAAGGGAAAAGTTCTTGTTTGCACTGCATAGAATTCAATTCAAGTGCACTAAAACGTATTCCACGTCGTAGTGGAGGGAGGAGGAGGGAACTGTCAGCGTTGAATATTCATAGTGACGGTGAGTCAAGGGAACGAGACGAGTGCACACATTCCGTTGCGAATCTCGTCAGGAGGGAGCTAATAAGATTAAAATTCAAGCTTATTGGCTATTTGAGGTCTAAGTAGCACGTATTTACAGAGGGGGAGCTAAACATTGCTAAATGAATGTCATCTTTACCGAGACGATTACAATGAGCATTGCGGAGGCAGCCTTGCAATTAGTAAGGTGTAAAGGTGGAAAAAGTACAGCTCAACTTTCAAGGCTCAGGCTCCATCTGTACTGGAGATGGAGTAACTTGACTGGATGAAGGTACCAAAAAAGAGACCCTGAAGGGACGGGATGAGCAGAGAGATGCTTAGAAACTGTGGCATTTTACACTTTATCTCAGAGCCGAAAAAGAAGAAGAGCGCAGAAGGAGGAGGAGGAGGAGGTTGGGCGGAGAGGGCTGGAGAGAATGCTCACATTGCTGCATAATCGACAAGGTTGTTGCAAGTAATGAGATGAGGAGGAAGCGGAACAGAATGACAGGTGTTTAGAGACCCTATGCACGCGTCGCTTTTTCTCAAGCGCTCATCAGATTGATTCATAAGCTGTGGCTAGCATCGCCGGTTATCAATTGATTGCATCTGGACATAATTTCGTTGTTCAGCTTAAACGGTGATGGGAAATCAATATTTTGTTCTTCAAATAGAGGAATCACGGGGATGAGCATGAAATTAAAGTATGCCTACATTCTGCACGATGTAAAATTTCTGAAAATCTTAAAAACGTTTTATCATTCCTGTAATGATTTTGTTAAGAAGCGAACGATTTTCGTGTCCATTGGAAACTGCAATCAAGAAACAGTCTAGAAGCGAATCGAAAAATATTTTTGAGAGTGGCATTTTTTTATTTGTTTTCATGGTAATGGCACAGTAAACATACTTGACACAAGGAGATGACAAATCTTAGGGAAGTTTTCACCAATGTACAGCAGACATTGCAAGCACTTTGTGCCGCGAGCAGGTGAGAGAGTGGAGCTGGATAACAATCTGGAATTCGGAACATGGCTGTGTCTCCCCTTGCCAACTCTGAGCCGGTAGCAAGCATCAAATCTCGGCTGAGAAACCAAGTGGTTGTTTTGGAATCGGAGGCTGTCAAATAGATTAAAAGAAAAAAGTTTCTGGATTTGTTAAGAGGGAGAGAGAGAGAAAGAGAAAAAAAATCGAAACCGGATCATACAGCTTAGCTACTGTACTGTTAAATTGGGAAAATTCAAGAGCGTTTTACACAAGGTAGTACGCGGACGGAGAAGAAAAAGCATAGAAATATTTTTTTTCTCTCTAGAATCAGGTGAACGGATGGAATTGGAAGAATGAGCTGAAAAGTGCATTACTGAAGATTAGATTTCGTTGAAAGTCCTACTTTATGAGGAAGAAGAGGAAGGTTTGGGGAGGAATTCGGGGGAATTGGATGACAAGCAGTTTGTAAAATGCGGATATCTAGCGTGGATACAAAAAGACTCTGAGGTAGGGATTTGTCTTGATACGGTGTATTATAATGGCTTTTCAAGAAGAAAAATTTAAACTGCTTCTCTGGGGATGTATATATGTGAAATGTGATATGGATTCCGAGGCAGAAATCCAGCTTGAAATCTTGTAAACTATGGGAAATTTCCCTGGATTACATGTGTGGTATGGTGAAAAGGGTGATTTTTGGGAGGAAAAGTCGGCTATGGAGTGGAAGTAAAGGGTTGTTGATCGTGGGTTGTACTTCTATTGACATGTGAAATGGTTCATATCCTCCTACTCCTATTTACATGGGTTTCTTTGATGGCTTCGGTTGCAGAAATAAGAGTGCGGATGGGTGCACACGGAAGAAATGCGTGGTAAAGATTTTTAAAAGTTTTCCTCTTTAACGGCGAATGCAAATGTAATGTGTGAGTGTGTGTTGTGAACTTGAGGGGAAATTGTGGGCCGTGTGCTACTCAAGGTGGAAACAAGTATTTGTGAACGGGAAATGGATTGGATGCGAACAAATGTGGCGGAAGAAAGTGGAAATGTCCGGAACGGCTAGCGCACAAAAGAAATAACAAGTTTCCCACCGCGTCGCGGAAGGAACTTGGGGGAGAGAGAGAAACTCGCGGAAGAAATGCTACTGCTAATGGCGCGTGGAGTGAAAGGAGAAAGTAAGTGGACGATGTAGGACGGGGAAGAAAGAGGAAGAAATTCTTCTGGGCTGGTGTGAGAAGGGTTTGAGAGGTTCTCATGGTCGTGGAAGAAATGAAGGAGGATGGTCGAAGGACAGCCATCGCTTCGAAAGGACAAATAAGGCTGGTGAGTTGCCGAGGAGGACAGAGAAATTGATGGAACTTTTCCAATCCAAGGGGATTGGCTCCGAGGACAATTTCCCGGCCAAGGGTGAGAACGCATGACTAACATGTGTAACGAGCTGCGTCCAGATTGAAATTTTGAAATAAGCTGACACGGCTGAACGGGTGGATTTGAGAACTCGGGGAATGAAATAAAATCCTCTGCTCGAATTGCTGTCGTCATCCATGTTTTCTCAAATCAATGACTTGCTCAAGTTTCCTTTCTCTGCTGTCTCTACCCCATACTCGAGCCGATGCTTGAGTCTTGGCTCGGTTCTGCGTACAGGTCTCGCTCATAGCGTCTAGAACAAGTTGATCACCTCACTGCAGCTTGGACCCTGGCGTAATGCCGCTTCTCGGGCGTTCAATAGTGGGCCTTGGTGGCTTACACTGTTTGCCGATAAAGATCCTTATTTGAACCTAAAGGTATTTCTTTATTAGACGACGAGTTGACTGCAGGAATCCAAAGATGAGTAGATGAATTCACCGATATTGCATGTCCGAGCTTTGTAACAAGGCAGAGACAAAGAGAATTTTGTTTGGAATTTTTCAAATATGATGAAATGGATTGGAGATTGAAATTTTTCTCCTCTGAATTCCAGGAAAACAATAGCAATTTTTCAACTGGCAAAAAATAAATTAAAATCAATTTTAACATGATTCTACAGCCGTATGTACACTGGCATGCAGACGACAATATTTCGTCACAAAAGACGAAGGAATTGATGAGTATGACGGAGAAATATTCAGATTTTTAACTACCAGGTGAGTTTCCTGGTGGAGAAAGCAAAGGGACTTTGTCGAGGACTGAGAGGAGATGGTAATATGACATGATCCGTGGGGCTAATCCTGATAGTTTTCCATTGTGTGGCTTTCTCGTGTGATTGTATTGTGATTACAGTTGTGTATTTACAGAAAGAGTTGTTGTTGCGGTAGGTGGCTGAATAGAGTGCATGAAATATGAACATAACTTGTGGGCCCGGGCGAGAGGCAAAGCTGGTGTTAATGACGATTATGGAGCATTGGGGCAGGGTTGAATCTCTCCCCTTAATCGTATGAAGTGAAGGGTGGACTGCTATATGGGATCGGGCATTGTGTGCGGATTTGAGTGTGAGGTTTGTCTATTATGGCCATCATCTTCCTGACGGGTTATGTTATGATTATGAATGGTGTTTGAATGAGTTGTTTGTTTGGCCCTCCCTTCTTATACTCCCGAACCCGGGAACAGGCCTGGTACGTCCGCACTGAGAGTTTGCGGTGATTGAATGACATTGTAATGACTGAGCCGGCAAACCGGCATGCTGACTAGCGTGAACAAAGCGGAATGCTCGTTTTCCTCCGGGTATTTTGTTCGTTAGCTCAAGAGACGGACACGCGGATGGTCAGACGTTCCGCTGACGTGCTGAGAAGTGATACTAATTTGAATTCATTTCCTTTCGGTAAGCCACACTCACGAGCTAGTTACGCTCTCCGCACGGGCTGCGACAATGAGAAAGTGTGCTTTCACGCCGAGTCGTCACCGCCGTCTTGCGTAATTCCGAGGGTTAGGCTGGGCAAGGCTCCTTTCCTTGCCACACTGCATTCGTGGCAAGGGTTGACGATGATGAGGCGGACGTTTTTTAAGAGTCTTGATGACTGAAGTAGAGGCAGAGGTACAGGAGAATATTGGGAGTGGTGAGAGATGTGGAGGAGACGGGACGAGTGCCGGGAAACTGATAGGGTTGAGATTGTGGGTATAATTTATTATTAAATTCATATTTACAAATGAGTTTGGAAAGCGTTCTTGAGAACTATTTGTACTCGGTAGTCGGATGATCAAGTGGATGATAGTTAGCAGGCAGAGCTGACAATTTGTAGAGGAGGAATTGTTCTTCTCCCCTCTAATCAGAGCGAGCGAGCGGGAGTGGAGTGGGATTAAATGGTTGCACTCGTTATAAATATATGTGGATGAGATGATTGAATTGAGTTGCATATGCTTTGGGGAATAGATTTGTTAAAGTTGATAATGTTCGAGTGGACGGAAATGAGGAGAAGTATGATCGATTTCAAGAGAAAGCGGGTACCCGTAGGCGGGAGCCGGGGAGGAAGCTCAAGGATATCCGTCAGTGGCAAAGGAGCTTCTTGTGCCGTGTTCTGTAGTGCCATGATGTGAAAGCGAGACTGCATCATGTGGAGTCAGTTTCCCAGAGATTATGATTGGTTCGCTGTTTCGGATTGTGGATGGATGGTGGAATAATTGTGGGTTTTTGATGTAATTTAGCCTACATGCCGGACGGAAATAATGAGTAAATCATATTAGTCTTACAGAAATTATAATTGATTCAGGATGAAAACCCCAGATTTAATTTCGCGACTCAAGGCCCCGTGAATAAAGAGTTTCGGAGCCGAGGAAGAGGAAGAGAGGAATTATCCTGCCGTACAATTGTGGAAACGGAAAAGAATTAAAGAAAACTGGATAGGACGGAATTGTTTGAAAGTCTGCGCAAGAAAGTCTAATCAGTCTAATTTTCCGAAATAGTACGGGAAAAAGTTTTACTCCTTTCACCCAACCAGGGACAACTCACTGCCTCTATCGCACTGCTCTCTCCAGGCTGAATTTCTTATATGCTGACAATAGAAGCTAAGATTAGAATAAGGAAGAAATTTATAGCAGAGATGACGGCGACGAAGACGGTGACGACGAAACTGTATGCTCTTGCACCGTGTAACTTGCCCGTTGAGGGAACCAAGTTGGAGTGGCTCCACAGAATCTTTTCATGTAGAATTAATTAATGAGATTGGTTGGTCCTCAGGTTTTAAGAGAGGAGATTACTCTGCTCGTTAGTTTCCAAGGGAAGACAAGAAGAATGGGAATTTACGGCGACTTCCTCCGTGATTGCCGTCCTGTTCACTTCGTAGGGCATCAGCTTTCACTATTATGAACGGAGTGGCAACATGCTTGAAATCCATGTCTCGTTTCTACAAAAAATCAAAATTATAATGTCCGCCATCATCCAGGACCTTAATTTCCACATTGAGGAACCGCATGCACGCAGATCATGAAGGGCTTGACGACATGTGTTAACTAGGGGCTTGCAAAGGCACTTGTGAACTATATGACAGAATCAATTATCCGTCTTGGTCTTGCCGTCTGTTGTTCCTTGTAAAAGTTCTCAAGGCGGTTGTTAAGAGGCATCCTCAAGTTTCCATTGTGCTGGACACCAGTGCGTGTGCGCTGCCTTTATGAGGATGTTGTTGACGGCTTGAAATGAAAATTTAGCGAACTAAATTGAAAACCAGGGGATTTTCTCAGTCAATCCAGCTCTGACGGGCGCGTGCAAAACGATTGCGGAGAACTTATTAAGTCTCGCATGCGAACTTGGACAGGTTAGAGGCGAAGTACAGTGATTGTGTTGCGTGCCAGTTGAGACTTGATAGCAGGTGTCGCGGCGGTTAAAAATGCGGGAGTGAATTGGTTACATCGCATAAGACGCTCGTTGCAACTCCTAATTACGAACGGTCATGAGGATACGCGACAGGACACGAGCCTAATTAAATGTAATTTGAAAATTGCCGGCTCTCGTCACACATGTACTTGATCTTAAGGAGCTGGGGAATGACGCATGATAAGCTCGTTACCAACTGGAGGAATTTTTCTGTAACTTAATGCTTTTAGAATCAATTCATCTTTTTATTTCAGTCTCTCGAGTCTTTTTAGCCACTTTTGGGAAAGGATGACGTACCAGTTCACTAAGTTCCATTACCAACTGGAGGAATTTTTCTGTAACTTAATGCTTTTAGAATCAATTCATCTTTTTATTTCAGTCTCTCGAGTCTTTTTAGCCACTTTTGGGAAAGGATGACGTACCAGTTCACCAAGATCCAGCAGTGTCTCCCTACAGAGGTGGCATTTCCTCAATGTGCCAACTCCGTCCCTCTAACAGTGTGATTTATGAGCGTGGCCACTTGACTAGTTTTGACTACTGACTACCAAAGAAGGACAATAAGGGTTGAGGTACGCGATGTCGTGACTCCGCGTTCCTAGTAATTCATATTTATTAGGTTTCACTCGGTACTTAATTTGGGAAGTTTGTACGTGCGAGAGATGTTTGATAATGCGACTCGAGAGGGGAATCCATGCAGGAAGCGTATTGTGTGTGTGTGCTTGTGTACTTAACTGATACTTTTATCAACGGAGTAGTCGAACACCCCAAGAAGGTAGAAAATAAATACGGGACTTTGAGGCTGGCACTGAGCGAGCGTATCGTTTCCAGTTCACGTGGCCTCTTGTTTGAACAAGTAACATATCTTCGGGAGAGGGATGAAAAGAATTTCAAATGACACAAGTAGCCACTGTTGACCAGAGGTGGAGGTGACAACTGTGATTCAAGTGGAAATCACGACACCCTCAGTAGAGAGAGAGAAAGAGGGCGAGAGAGAGAGAGACAGAGAGGCACGAAAAAAATCCACCTGGGTGAAAAAGGTTATTAAAAATGCGAGGGATTGTACTTGCGTTATCGTATAATTTAGCTTTGGAGCGCGTGCGTGATGGATGAAATGAATGGTTTTTGACGTGGTCGGCAAACAGGGCACTGCTTGTAGACGAACTGGGTTTGGCAGGTAAATTTCACCCGATAGAGAGAGAGAGAGACTTTAGCATCAAGATTCAAGTTTAGGTGGGTGTAAAAATCGTAAGGAAAGGATGGGGACTGTACGGGAAGAATGGCGAGGAAAGGTTGCTAAAGAGGAGGAAAGTGCATATTTGTGAAAGGATTGCACATATGCTCATTGAAAATGCGAGGGTTTTTGAAGGCTCTTTCCCTGTGTATATGTTTCGGTCCGGAATTATTTACCGTAATTGTAAACTTTGATAGGTAATGGGAGCTACTCAATTACGTAGATGTTCGTGTATATTGGTTGTTGAAGGTTGTAATTAAGAATTTTCTCCACGAAATAATGACTGTGTTAGCATGAGAAAGTAATGTTGTAATTGCTGAAAAGTTGATTTAGCTGATAAGAATGATTATAAAATTTAAGAGAGATGATCAAGTGATTGCGTGCCGAGGAGGACGGTTTGGCATCTATCGGGACCGGAATTTCACTTACCACGTCAGCCCTCTTGTGCACATGCACGTATTACGCATTGGGCCTGAGTGAGCAGGTCGGATTCTTGCATTCCGTCTAACCTTCGTTGCCAGCTCGAAACAGTCAAGTGACTTGCATTAACGGCCAGAGAGAGAGAGAGAGAGAGAGGACTCATTCGGTCGCATGTAATTATTTCAAACACACTTCATGTTTCCTTCGACTTGCCATTGCTGGAACTCAGGAAGACACGTGCAGAAATGATCAAGTGATTGCGTGCCGAGGAGGACGGTTTGGCATCTATCGGGACCGGAATTTCACTTACCACGTCAGCCCTCTTGTGCACATGCACGTATTACGTATTGGGCCAGAGTGAGCAGTCCGGATTCTTGCATTCCATCTAGCCTTCGTTGCCAGCTCGAAACAGTCAAGTGACTTGCATTAACGACCAGAGAGAGAGAGAGAGGACTCATTCGGTCGCATGTAATTATTTCAAACACACTTCATGTTTCCTTCGACTTGCCATTGCTGGAACTCAGGAAGACACGTGCAGATAGGAGGAGGGATTGGAAAGAGTGCATAGAGAGAAAGGGTCATGCCTTATTTCCAGGTACGGTGCGTGAACCGTGTTGTTGAGACGTGAAGAATTTCCACTATTGAATGAGTATCGGGTGAAAATAGCACGTTTTCCGAGCTGCATTCCCTGGTTTTTACCACCTCTCTTGCTCAATGATACTCGGAACGCAGAAACGTGTAATTACAGCTCCTAAGTTGGCATGTGGAACTGCCCTAGTGTTTCCGAAAGGGGGAGCAGGAAAGGAGAATGAGCGGGTAAGAGACCGACGGTACTCTCTGCCGTTACCACACCGGTCTCCACTCCTAGGTGAAATGATTAGCCTTTTGGGAAAAGGTTGCAGTGATTTGAGCAGACAAAAGACGGATTTTGAAATGCCGAAGAAAAAATTAATTTCGCGAGCTTACTCACTCACTCTTGCACTGTTTGTCACAATGACGATGAGGATTAGTCCCGTAGCTGAAAGCGACACTTTGGGGGGAGGAATGAGCTAGAAGGAAGGAAAGAGTTGAGAGGAGGGGATGCTGCAGCTCTGTGCCGTTGCGATGCAGCTTACGCGTGTTCTGGATCTGTTACCATTGGTGAAAGCAGGCATGAAAGAATAGATTTCATGCCGGATGCCTGGTGGATCATTGCCCTCATGTTAGAGGTTTATTGACAAGGTTTCCAATGACAAAATTCACTGAGTTTATTGTTGCTCACAGAAGGGTTGGATGCCCGAACGCACATGAATGGGAGCATTAAGTTGTCTTCCCGCTTATGAAAGCAAGGAGAAAAGATGGGGGTCGAACGCAAATTTACTTAAAGGACTTAAAGAATGAATGCTCGGATGCCGTATGCAAGCTTGTATGCATCTCAGTTCATGCATCAGTGTCAGCAGCAAGCCGAGCTGAAGCCATTGGCGAATTCTTGGCCCGTATTGCTCGGAAATTGGGGGAAAATTTGCAACGCCAACCTATACCTGATTGAGACCTGACTTGTGCCTGTGGAACATGACAATAGGAGTGAAAGAGAGGGAGAGAGAGAGAATGCTACACAAAGCATCGTTCAGTATCTATTGCAAAAAACGTTTGGCAAACGGAGAAGAAGGGATGGATTGAAGAAATCTGTGAGCTGGTTGAAAAATGGACTGAATGGTGTTTACGGTACGTACTGTGTACTATGCAAGTGGAGGATGTGAGAGGAAAATGCCAAGTTTTTTGTATAAATGCGAAAGCTTTGTGAAGAAGAATTTGTTTTGGAAGCGGATCGTCAGGGCTGAGTTGGGTGAGCACAATGGAGCTTTATTCTGATTATTATGGTGATTTCTGTAAGTTGATTGAACGGCTGGATTTTGTTGGTTTACTTACGTGGTGGGTTAGCTAATGCTCCATCTTTCCTTGTTCCTCCGATGGCAAATGTAATAGGCTTTTATGAGCTTTAGGAAAATGGAAAGAGTTGAAAGACGGAACTGCTCCCTGTATCATTGCGCTGCCAGCATGCCACGTATACAGATCAAGTGTAGCGGATATATAGGGATGCTCAAGAGAGTTTTTTAGACTCTCATCCTCTATTTACGAGTACTTAAAGGCCAAGGAACAAAGGGGATGGATGCAGTTCGAGGGGGTGAACTTGTTCACAAAAGCGGTGCACTTACACTACATGTACACGCCTATGAGCTTGAACATGATATGACGGTAATGATGACGATTCCTCCACACATCTCCAAACGGTCACCCCGTTGGTAACACACACCATTGTCCAACTGTCTCCAACCCGTCTGCCTCTGGGAATCAATTGAACGTTTGCTAAAAATACGGAATCAGGACGCAAAAACAGGGTCGTGGGCCATGTGAATGTTGTCAACAGCTTGTGGGGAGAGGGACACAGAGCTTGCTTACATACCTAGCCCTTGTTTACCGGCAGGTCGACCTTTGTAAAATGATCGGAAAACAAGCTCAAGGGTCAGATAGGTCCCGTGTGTGAATAAGGCGAAGGGAAAATAAAACATTTTAAAATCAAGCAGGGGAGAACTTGCCCAGGTTCGGGTTAGGAAAGTAAAAGACACTGGCTGACGTGGCTGAGAAGAACAGATGAGGAAGAAGGGCAATTGATAATGCGGCATTTCACAGTTGACTGACGTGAGTACAGGCTGGTGATTACAGTGTTTGGTTTGCACATTAGTAACAGTGATTTGACTGGGAGAGAATTCAAAACTGATCCTTATACATCCCTAATACGTTAAACAAGAAGCAGGCCTGGGAACGGAATGAACATATGATTAAGATTGAAATGACGAGGCCGCGTGGACATGGATAGATGCACAGATAGAATAATTAAATCCTCTCGTCTTCTTATTATCCCAGCGCTAGTTCCGTCAAGCTCAGTTTCTTAATTTGCAGGGAGGTAAGCACGTGGAATTGAATCGAGAGTAACGAGTGAATTGTGCTCACATGTAATTAAATGAATAAAGTTGTTTCACGCTGTCTCTGATACACATGGAGATTTAGATGTGAACTCGGAGCTGCATGGAACGGACGGACGGATGGATTGGCGTGCTTCGTTCTCAAGGCGGAGAACTAGATTGGAACAGGTGTTGCGTGATGAGGATTTTTTAAATCCAATGCAACAGAACAGCTAGTGCCGGTAGGGTTCGTGTGAAGGCAGGTGAAGAGAGAATGATAGCTGGTGTCGAGCCTGCTTGCTCTGTACCCGGCCCTGCAATTTACTCTGAGCTTTGTGCATTCAAAATGGGATAGGTCTTACCCCAGGCCGACCCTAGGAAATTGCAACGTGCTGCCTTGCAACTCTGTCAAGATCCGATTTAACCTCTTGATTGGACGATATAAAAATGTTGCATTTTATTACATCCTTGTGAGCCCCTACGCGCACCCTCTTCATGGGTACATCAACTCTGTTTACTCGTTTCACGGCATTTTGCACCCAGCAAAACTTGCATGAAACCATCCCTTCCTTGCCGGAGTTTAATTAGGTGCGTGAGGCTGGCGTAAAAAAGGGCATTTTCCAATCCTATCATAGACATCTTCATCAATAAAGGTGTGAGATCAGTAACAAGTGGGCATGCAACCAGTGTTTTATTTTAGGCAACGCTCCCTTCCAGCCTGCAAGAGCAGCATGAATCAAATTCCTCTCAACGAAAAATCAATAGCACAGAAGCTTTCTTGGCGTGTATTTAGGCGGTGAGAGCACGGAGGTTTGAATGAAATTAATAAAATTTTTGTAAACCATTTCTACAAACATGGCCCTTCCGATGCCATGCTGTGCCGAAGGAACGAGAATCACAGAGTCTATAGCTAGTACACATGCACAGAGGAGTACTCTGCCGAGAGGTTTCGTGTGCGCTCCAGTAAAATTATGGCACAGAGTGTTTAATCACCGTGTCGAGAAAATCATCTTGCGCTTAATTGCTCAATTTTTTCAAACCATGTTATGTGAAAGGAGTACTGCAAGGACAGGAAAGCGAACCATGTTGTATTTTTTTCACCTCTTGGAACACAGTGTAAATACCAACGCCAAGAATTATGTGGTACAATAACGTACATTTCGCCCGCGGCGAAGGGTAGATATAATCAAGGAGGTAATTGATAGGAGGACGGACTAAAATACCGGTTTGGCGTGGAAGTAGAAATAATTGATTGGTATCTCGGCATGTAAAAGTGCGAAATCGGTCCTGGAATTGCGTCATAATTATTCAGATTGACAGAGGGCATGGAGAGCGACGAAGGAGCCCGCATTGGAATGAGTAACGTACATAGCTACTGCGAAACGCTGTTATTAATAGCAAAATTAACACCTGGCGCATACTCGGACCGAGTTTGGGAGTGGAGGTCGGATGCCTCTAAAATACCTGTTACACGGAGCAGTTAAACGGCGGAGGCGATTCAGTTTATTTATGTGCTCGCATAGACAGTTGTGTTAATTAATGGGACGCTCTTGTTGCTAATGAGAATCTTCGTAAAGGACGGCTCGTCAACTGCTTACGGGTACTGTGTGAGCACTGTAGACTGCTAGTAGTAGGTAGAGCGAGTGGAGTGAAAGTAAGTGTTCTATGGGCTGAGCCGTCTGCAGGGTGGGAGAAACGTGGAGGGGGTGGGAAGAAGGCCGATATTGTTCAGATGATTGGCTATAGGTGGTGGTGGTTGGCGAGTGCGGGCGAAAGATGATATCGTATTGACATTTGGTGTTAGCCGAATATTAGCAAGGAGAGATTGTTGTAAGAGGGTGGAACGAGAGAGATACTTAAGAGGCTCAAGACCCGGGCCGTTTTTCATCCGATGGAAATATGGTAAAAAGAATATCTGCTCAAGTAGGCTAGTTTGATAGAGCGCCACTGTAAACGATTAGGCCAAGATGACATGGAGTGGATGGGAGGAGACAACATGTCTGCTCGTTGTCGCAATACTTGCGTTTTCCTTCTCCGTCTTCTCCATGTTTGCCGAAGGTGGTCATGAGATTCAAAGGGCATTGCATGCACAATTCTTTAGAAACTCTCTGCATGCGAATCAAGTAGCTGAGGCTATCGGAGATTAATGCATGATGCTGATTCAAAATGTCACAAGGATCAAGAACAAGAGTGGTAGTTGGTTTTGTTCCGAGGGTGAAAGGGCATTCGCCACAATGGCTTTGTATGCAATTGGAAAGAATCCTTCCACCACGGTAGCATTGAAAAGAAGATGAAAAAAAGGTCTGGACAAATACAAAACGGCGAAGAGGAGCGAGTATGTAGCATTAGGTTCTGGGATTTCAAATTACTTTGGTGAATAATGGACGTGATTGTTCATTCGGAGGACAGGCACAGGACACGGGGCAATCAGGCAAAGCTATGGGGACAAGAGAGGTTTTGATTTTGCACTCCCGTTCTTCCAAGGCCAGAGGTGGATGATTATGGCGATGCAAACGGCATAATGATGGTCCGTGAATTACAAAGTGATATGGTTTTATTTTTATTCAACCGTTTTGTAGTTCAGGCCTCTGAGGACTTTTCCAAGAGCTTGGAGAAGCCTTTGCATCCGAGCTGACTAGTTGCAAAGACAGGCACGCGGTTGAGTGGGCATGCCGAGGATGACAATGTGAGAGAGCTGTACAATGAGGAGAAATAAAAAGAGAGAGAACACAATGGCAGGATTAGCTATTTTATTTTACTTGACTTCCCTCTCAATGTTAAAGATTCAAAAGGGGTAAGTAATCTGCCCATGTCGCACAGACTGGAATAGGGGTTGGGAGTAGGAAATAAAGAGCTTACGGAAGGATGCCAATGATGGCCGACTAAAGTGCCTTGATTGCGATTTTAATTGGCCTTCCCCTCTATTTGTCCTCAAGAATAATAAAATACTACTACTAATTTTTAAGGACTCCGCCATACTGCTCCCAGCTCGCAACCCGTACCCGTATTTTCCGAAGAACTAGGCTTTGTTCCGCAGCTAGGCAAAACTTCCGTCATGTCTACTTGTGTGCATCAGCTCTCATTTCAATGGATGATTGAAGAAATTGAATAGGAAGGAAACAAGTGACAAAGATTACCAAGCTGCTCCGAAGAACTTGAAGTCTTTCAAACAAAACGATCCAAGTCATTTTCCGACCTTTTTACCTAATGGAAATCCAAGCAGTAAAAAGTCTTCCGAGACTTTATCCATGTTAACAAAATTCAGTATGTCCGACAAAGCCAAATGCTTACGTTGAATGCTTGCTTGGCCTGTTTCAGCGCATTGCTGTAATGGCAGCACCTGATGCGTGCTTTTGTGTGATTGTCGCAAACCAGTATTTAAGGTAACGGTTTAATTATAGTGTATTTGCCAAAAAATGTCGATTCCACTCAAGTATTGTTATCACGGGCTATTAAACTGCAACATTGGGTAAATGAGTACCCAAAGAAGCTGTTATCTCATTTTCCTCTATTACCGATTACTTGAGTGAGCATGAAATGAAAGATTTCGTCACACGAAGTGAATAGTGCAATGTTAAGAAATTATGTGAACATATGGCGTTCCTGAGTGCATTGTTTTAAGAAACACATGCGCTGGATGGGAAACACATTAGAGCGATTTCGAGCTCCAAATGAGTAAGCATGATTTTCGGCCATGTGAAGCAACAAAACATTTGACTTTGAAACCTTTATGGACGTAAGTATCGAATCCGGAACTTTTTGAACACCAAAACTGCATGAATTCAAGACTAGAATTGAAATTCTGACTCATCATTATCACGTGCTCAAGCAACTTTTGTGCTTCAGTGAACTTGATTTAACTCACCACTTTCATTTTGCTCTACGTATGAAAGTGTTCAGTCAACTGACGTCATATTCGTTGGAAAAGCTAGATTCAGTGGCATTGGTGAATCAGAATGAAATCGAGAAGATAGTCGTCTTTTGGGGAAAAAATATGGATGACATATGCCAAGGTCCAAGCTAAGCTCGAGATAAAGGCTGTAAATATTGCATAATGGGGAAGTACAGGTTAGAAGAATGCGACATGTGCGTTGTTATAAGTTATTGGTAGTGCTCAGGTACAAACTAGGAGACTAGCTCAAGTGTGTGAAAGATGTTGTTGCGGCCGTTAATGTCGTAGAAATTACAGAAATGAGCCTGATGGCAGGTAAGCTGCCGAGGGAGATAATAAATTGCTATAAAAGTGTCATCTTAAGAGACATGGTCCTCCCTAGTAAAAACCATTAGCAGCGGCATAGTTTATTAAACCTAGCCTGCGTGCCACAAGTGCCGAGGGCAAGGGCAAAAGACATGACCTGGGAGAAGCTAAGTTTTAAAAGTGTAGCAAATAGTTTGTCCAATTCAGGTGCGACTCGGGATTGAATCATCAACGGGTTAAAGCTTTTTACCGTCATGAAGCAAACGGGCTCAAGTAACGTGGATGGTTATAGTACTACAAACTGAAACGCAGGCATGTTCGTAAAACCGAGGAAATAAGAAGTTGTTTTGGAATTCGAGTGTTTGCTTAGAATTTTTCTGGAATGCAGAGCCGAGAATCGTGAACATGTATAGACTTTTGGAGGCATGTGAAGCGCACGTGTCGGCGATATAGCAAATCGTGCGCTTAGATATGTATGGCGATAAGGCAGGGCTGAGTTAGAACTAAAGAGTGCACGACGACACAGAACATTTTCAGGATAAAGGACAGCGAGAAAGGTGAAGAATACCGTGTGTGACACTTGCGCTTGGGAGAGATGCAGGAGAAGAAGTAGAGACAGAGAGATGATGGCGGCGGAGAAAGGCATATAATTTTGTGGATTTAATGTGGATTCATGTAAATTGTTGTTGGTATATATTATCGTTATCTTGTAGAAGTTAATATTTTAAGAGACAATGTCCAGCTGTCACGTATGGCTCGAGGTTTGGTCCTGCAAGCTTGGAATTTTATTGTCATGTAAAGTGGCAGTGTTATCGCTTGGAATTTATATAAATGTGATGTAAGATTATTATTCCGGGTCGAGTCATGCTAACGGGCGGGATGAGGTCTGCGTTAATTAGTCATTGCTCCGTGGCCGCCGGTCCTTGAGCATCCATGTGTGGCTTATGAGGAAGAGTGAGGAGGATGTGTAAGACCAGGTATTTTATTATTTTGATCCAAAAGAAAAAGGACGAGGTATGCACATGCATTGAGTAAGCTGAGGTTTGGGAAAAGGACTGAAATGCGCTTTGTTTGAAAGGAGCTGAGAGTGTAAGATTGGTGGCCACTTAAGGTGATTGCGGAAGGTTTAGTAGATTTTTTTCAAAAGGGTTGGCGGGTCACTTGCTGTTCTAAACAAGTTTTGGCAGCGGTTGCTCTGCGCGGATGTTTGCAAGGCAATATAAAAAGGATTTGGTGGGATGAAACGACTTTGCATCGCGTATGCAGTTGCTGTAACCCAGCGACACGTCCTACTCCCTCCGCTCCCTGCGTAGGTCGGGCCAAGTCCAACGGAGGAAGAAAGTATTAGACAGGAGAGAATATAAATACGTTGTGTGAAATTTGGAATCGGAGGGATTTGAGTACAAGTTATAATATTTGTGCGAGATGCCGTGTGAAACATTTTTATTGAAAAACATGTCGCCGGGAAAAGAGTACATGTGAGCGAACATGGTCAGGTTGAGATGTATACAAATGCATAGCTAGCAAGCTAGCATGGTGTCACTCAGACCAAGACCTTAGAGCAGATGTTCCGGAGAAGATAGCCAAAAATTTTGAAAAATTATTCACTTGCTCAAAGAGTACACGTGAGTGTAGGCCGCGCGCTGAGCAAGTAGGAGACACTCTAAAGGCAGCAAGGACAGACCGGAGCCTGGCTGCGTACCATATATACTTGAGGAGTCTAGTTACAAAGTGACACATTTTTATAAAAGATGTTTCCTTCTCAGGGATGAGAATCGCAATGAGGGGTATTACACGAAATCCGGATGCGGATGACTACGTTTAACCAAGATTCCTATTAGGTAGTGCTGACTTTGAAGAAATGCAGCTATGATTTGTGAGATTTGGAAGCATGTTGGTATTTGGATGGGGGAGATGTCGGGAATGATAAATTAGTCGCAATTAGTATGTGGTGTTTTGAGTAAAATTTCAATAAATTTCTCGCTACAAGATTTAAGACTTGTGGGATGGGAATTGTGTGATCTTCTCCTCTTCCTAAACTGTATTGAAGGACGAGGAGGCTGTATAAAACCTTGAAAGGCGAACGGCGAATCGTGTGGATTACGCACCGGTTTCCACATACTTGAGCCCGAGGAGCCATTCTTGTCGCCCTGCAAGCAAATTTGTCGAGACATGTTGACTGAAACGTACAAGTCGGAACAGAAATACTCCAAGGGGAAAGGAAACTTGCTGCATGATATTTATTGCTCTAGTCGGTATGCAAGAAACGAAGATAAGTTCCGGTTCCAAGTCGAAGCATTTTTTCACCTAGGGTTACAGCAACGAAGGGAGAAAATTTTGCAAAAATAGTGCGTTTAGCACTTGATTACAGTAGGTTTAAGGGCTGGAAGGTTTATTGGAAAAAGTGAGGAAGGAGATGAAAAAAAAGACCTCATGGCAAGTTGAGGATCATGAGCTTAAAATGCGGGATTTTATTTTTGAAACCCGAGTTGAGTCAGAGAAGGTGGCGAAATGGAGTGTGAAGCAAGTGCAAATGGCTTGAAAGATTTAGAGTTCACAAAGGAGGAGGATGAATACTTTTTATGGAATGCGGTCGAGTAGACGTATTTATCTTTTCAACGGCCGACCTCTAATAGTGGAACTCACACAGGCAGACTCATGTTTTCGGAAGGTTGAATGAAATCCATGGCCTGGATGATAAGAGTAACTGACTCCCGGCAGTTTATGGTCATTTCAATGATGGGTTTGAGTTTTATGTCGGGCGTGAGATACATGAACGGAGACTACGACAACATGTACTGGCGATAAAAGGTGAATTTGAGCTCAGTTCTCACTCTCTCACAGGAGGAGAAATGGATGATAGAAGTAGAGCGGGAAAACATTTGTGGGCGCTAGGTTGATAGGATTAAGAGAAAATGAGACTGGTGGCTCATCCGAAATGAAGTAATAATCGGATATGAGAGGGATCTGAAATATTGTTTTTCTTGGCTTAGTGCAAGCATTATTGGTTTTGTGGGGTTTGTTTCCACAGAAGCTACCGTGTCTCTCCTTAAGTACTAATATTGTTGATGTAGACATGAAAGAAGTGGTCATGGCTACGCTTACAAGCGCAGTTTGTTCATCATATACTATATCGTCCGGCCAGAGATTTCATGAGAAAGGGGAAAGAATGAGGTTGTGCCCTGTCGCCTTTCTGATATGAAGAATTTTGTCATGCGACCTGTCACGGCGGACGTGAAGATGACCTGGCGAGAGAATTTATTACTTTGGCATAGTCTTTTTTATCAACGTGTGTGTGCGTGAATGGTGTTCGCATCTGAGAAGACGGATGATATGATTCGGTGGATGGACGGCTTGCTGACTGGTCGTTGGCGAGGACAGGACAAGATGATTTTGTTGCAGTGCTGGTGGCAGTGACTCTGTTATGATGATGATGAGGGTGTGAAATCCGTGTCGTCTCGTCTCAAATGGATTAAAGAGGAGACATTGAGGTGAATGAATGACTGTTATTCGATCTAACAAGGGTGAGAGAATGATGAGTGACAAAGTGAATGCGTTATCTAGAGAAGTTGACTCTTGTTTGGATACCGAGACTGTTATTAATGGGATGAAACCTGTAGAAAAGTTAGTGAGGGGAAGGAAGAACCTATCGGAATTGATAAAATGTTAGGTAAAAACCTGTAGCGGGGGTTGATAAATCTACCAAGAATGTAATCTACTTCGTGATCGAAATGGGAAATGTTTGGCAACCGCTCAAGAAAATTGAGACGATAAATAATATAGCGAAGAAGACTAGCGAGATGGAGAGGAAGAAGAAGGCCAGGCGGAAATAAAGAGTTGTTGCTGCAGCTCAGGCAATGGAAATAAAGAGCAAAGGGTGGATTTGGGGGCTAAATATCATCGTCAGCCGACGTTTAGGGCATCTGAAGCAGACAGGCAGAGCTGCGGATCTGGACTTTGCTCAGCCTCGTTGTATATGTGTAATGCAAAGTGGTAGTGGGCATGGAAACGTTTGATGTTTTGCCGAAGTCCGTTTTTCTTTAGTTTTCCTTGCTCCCCTCCCGGTGGTTGGAATCCGATAAAGAGTTTTCATATTCCGGTATTTTGGCAATCGACAAGGCCGGAATGGGGTGCAACAACAACTTGAAAGAGTTGAGCGAACATGTCGCTCGCTGCTCAGGACAGGATATCATGTTTGCAACCAGCATGAGAATCGATCCAAATGACGAAGCAGGATGGAATGATGATGAGAAATTTCGTCTGCGACAAAAAGGAGAGAAAGTGAATTGATTATTTTATTGATATTTTCTCTCTAGCCATCTCCTCTGCTTTGGGTGATGGTGAGGCTGGGAATCCCAGAGACAGAAAATGTTTTCTTTTCCTTCGGAGAGAAAGCAAGAATGTCATGATGACGGAGGAAAAGCCCTCTGAGGTTCACTTGCACAAAGATTAAGTGTGTGTGCGAGGGCCGACTTGTTATTTCAATGGAAATGCCGAGTGACCGAAAGGGAGTGAAATATGAAGCTGTGGTTTTAGTGCTTTAAGACATTAAAATTGAAATGTACTTTTAAGAATCGGCTTCTCTGTAAAAGGGACCGCAAAAGGCAAGAGCAGACCACTGAAAAAGAGCCACAAAAAGAAATGTGTGTATGTACGACGACTCGCGTGGAATGTACGAGATGTCTTTGCCAGAGACTCCAATACGCTCATATAGGTACGACACATAATTCTGTTACGGAAATTGAATTGGTTTTAAGGTGAAAGGTTTGATAGAACGTTTATTTGATTGTGTTTGATAGTACGTATAGAATCGAAACTTGACGTCTGTCAATCCGAAAGGTAAAAGGAAGAGAGACCTTCTTCTCTCCTGAGAAAAGATCATTGTACAAATACTCGAGTGAGACATAATTAAATATCCTTCATCTTCAGATGAGGAGAAAGTTTCTCGGAATCAGATTTCTTCTCGAGAAGGCTAAGCGTGAAATGAATCCAGATGAAATTTTTACTAATGCTCCTCGGAGAAAGTTAGAGAAAGTTTCGCAACTGAGGAAAAAGTTTCCGGATAAAAAAGAGCGTCGGAGATAAATCTGAGGCGGGAAGGAGACGTAAAATTTGGTGGACAAAATTAAAGTGTGATAAGAAATTGAAAATGCAATATATAGTCATTTGGGGTAGGTTGACATTCTTGTAAATGAAGAGCAGGGAGTAGGAGGAAGAAGGCGAAAAGGATTTTGGATTGGGTCGGTCGGTTAGAGAGAGAAAGAGACACAGGCAGAGAAAGAGGAGATGGTATAGGCGAGAGAAAGAAGGCGAAGAAGAAGAGAAGATGCAGACAAAAAGACGGGCAAGATGGGTGGATGAGTGGACGAAAGTGAGGTAATGGAATGAAAATGTTAGTATTGGGAGGAAAAGTTGCAAGTGGTTGGTTGGTTGGACGTGATGAGAGAAAGTAGAAAGAGGCGAGTCTCCTCCTCCTTTGCTCCCTCTCTCATAGATCAATAATAAAATTCTGGTCCAGCGCGCATTCCAATTCCCGGCTCATGCTAGACTTTCCACATCATATTCTCTCCCCCATGCACGCAGAGATGAGGACGAGTTAGTTTGTGCTCCACAGACCACTTCACTGGCTACATGAAACGGTGGGAAACAACAGGCCTGTTTCGGAAAAGAAAGGAGGAAAGAGTTGTTTACGTTATGAATTTTGTTTAGAGGAAAAGTACACAGGGTCGGAGGTGAAGAAGGAGAAGTGTGCATGACGGAGAAAGTTGGGGCTACGTGTGGGTGCATGGATACTGTCGGCATGCCGTAGTTAAGGAATGGAAATAAAGGCACTTGGAGACCTGAGGAGAGAACAACTGTCAAGTCAGGATGGTGATGATGACGATGCAGATGATCTTATTCTTCGAGCATGAACGCACATCGGTCAAAGGGTTTGGCCAACTGTTTTCTGACGCACTGAGGGGACCCGTGTCATACTTAGCGCTGTCAAATACCAAGAAAGTGTGAAACATGGAATTGAGAAAATTCAAAGTCAAAACTTTTGCCTTCCAGCCGACACGTACGTACATGCTCTTACGCAAGTCGTTCGCGGAGAGGAAGATGCAGCCATGCGTTTGCCAGCTAGGGCGGCTAACTTGATAGACTTGCTCGTTAAAAAATCCGCATTTTCCTTGATCCGCTTGCTTTTTGGCTCACACGTCTATTCAAAAGGAAGTATTAGTGCACTGACTGGAATTCAAGGAAGTAATTACCGAACGGGGAAGAAAAACAAATAAAAAATTTTGCAGTTTTCCCACTCCTAAATGTTTGAAAATTTTCGGGCACACATGAGTTGGGAAAATAATGCTTTGGCAATGTTTCGCGGTAAGTGAAAGGGTAGTTGGAGTGAATGGTTATTTTTGAGCGGATGGATGGATTTGACGCAGTTGCTCAAGCAGCAAGTGCTCATAAATGGCAAGTGGAGCGGCAAAGGCGGAGAAAGTAAAAGAAAGGCATCCAATCAAGTATGGATGCACGAGGAGAAAATTCGATGCACTCGTTAGAATAAATTTGGCTCTGCTTAGCTCTGTAATTTAGTTTGCCGACTTTGGTGAAAGTTGGTGTGCGAAGGCATTCATCTTGGAAATTTCTCAGGTCAGGCTTGACAAGCTGGAAGAAATAGCGATGCGGTGGATCAGGCAAAGTGAATTGTGTAGAATCCTTTAACTACCTCGTTAGCGCGTACATTTTCAACCGTAACAAGGAGTCGGGCACTTGGTACATGCATAGGAATGCATGCATGTAGTGTGAACTCTAGACAGCAGCTTGGGACTTGGGATTGAAACTTGGATAGAGAATTTTCTCCTTTACTCAAAACCACCTCATCCTTTTTGTGAACTTTACAACGGAGGATGGAATACGTAAACGTGAGGAGGACCTCTCTGCTCCTTCAGATGATGCAAGAACATGAAGATTCTTTCCAAGGAATGCGTGCCTGTTATTTCCGTAAATGGCTGCTGGAGTGAGAGAGATGGAAAGACAGAGAGAACGAGATAGAGAGAGAGAGTAGTTGAAATTCTGAAAGAGGAAGTGAGTAGCTGAGGAGCCAATTTATCGGTGCGTTCCTTGTTTCTCCTGGTAGTACACGGTTGTATTTATTTATTTACTCCGGAGGGGAAAATGGTTTATGTGAAGAGTTGAGTCGGGATAGTTTTGACAAGAGGATTGGATGGAGCTTATTCTTGTTCCTTTGTGCATTTTGCCTAGTGGAACAAGACGGAGAAGGTATTTTGTCGGCTGGGGGGAAAAATGAAAGATTCAACAACTGGGAGGGAACCTTCAGGAGTAAATTCGTTAAACATGGAAAATGATTATGTATGCGAGGAGGGTGCATGGGACGTAAAACTTTTTATACATTTGCCAAAAAAATCTAAGACTCCAGCTTGGAAAATCCTCCTTGTATGTCTACCATTCGAAAATTTAACATTCCGAGGTAAAAGACCACTAGTATTCTCATCTTGGCTTAACCTACAGTAGCGAGGCAAATTCCTACATAATGCCACAATAGATAAGTAGGCACCATGAGATGGACGCTTGCTGATGTGACAGCGGTAGACCGGCTGGACATTGTTATCTTAAACCGGTGGAAGAGAAAGGCATAGAAAAAGAGGAATTGATAGCAACTACCGGGCGGGGATTTGTACATGGGAGCACGCGCTTGGTGGGGATTCCGAAGGATTGTGATGGATTTGGTGCGGAAGAAATGAAGGATTTGTGGGGGTCATGGGATGATCTCCTTATTTGGCAAGATAATAATAATTGTACGTTTTTCAAACTCCCTCCACACCAAAAGAGCAAATGCTGATGATGATGACGGAGGTAGGCAGTTAACTCGTTCAGAGTTAGTCAGTCATCCAGTGCCAGAGGAGACATGGGTGTTACAGGGAATTTGTACAACGTCACATATCGATATGGGTGTTTATTGTTGCTCCTTGTGGAGAAAAAAGCTCCCGTGTTGAGTAATAATGGATGGGCAGAATGATTTCGGTGGCGGAGAGAATCGAGAATTAGATTGCCGAACGAACAATGAGTGCATCCTCATGTCCAGTAGCTGAAGCGAAGATAAGCGATTTGTCACGGCTCACCACCTGAACATTAAGATTAGACACTTGGCTAGACAGGATGAGGGCCCACCAACTAAGTGAGTTTTTTTGTCCCATACCACCTCCTTTCGATTACTTGAAATCAAACCTCACAGTTTTACGAAAGAGGAAAAAATCGTTCGTATATTGCCACGGCTTGGAATGACCCGTGTAATGTTTGGCGGAATCCTACTCAGTGCTGAGATGCGGGCGTTAGAACAACCGCACGACAAGAATAAGTGCAGGAAATCAGACGTGCCGTCACAGCGATAAAATTGGGTTGTCAGTCTTGCTTTTGACCGGGATAGTTTGCTCTCAAAGCTTGTAAAGTCTTCGGCAATGGGTTTACTGTCGTCGTGGTTGCTCAAGAAATGTTTGTGGTGGAGGAAAGAGCCATTAGATGCGATTTCACAATCACGGCTAGCAATATGGAGCCAAGATGCTGTAAACGGAGATGATAACATATTCTTTCTACTCCAACAATTTTTACTGAGACTGGTCAAACATCAGTAATTTGTGGTGGGGCAGGGTTGATACTGTTGTTGGAAGACACGAGCTAAGATTAGGCATCCAGACTCGCTGACTGAGGGCTCACGTGTGTAGTGAGTAGTACTGTACATTTGAAGAAATGACGACGAGCTTACGACAAGGAAGTCACTGTCGTATTTGGTGTCCTCTTTGCGGAGGAGGAGAATGATGAAGTTGACTCATGGATTGTTTTATTTTTCTTGAGGATGTTGGAATATATTTCAAGTGTGGAAATGACAGGCTCATTAATCCATTCGGGTTCCTTGGCGAGCGAGACAATGAATTATGCGTATGAAAAATTTGGTGCGCAAGGATTTGCCCGACTTTGGTGCTAGATTGATTGGCCTACAGAGAATTAAATTTCGCCTCTGCGACTTCTCCGGCGAGCATGTGTGCTCAGTGTTAATAAGTCTGAAGGGATAGGCAACTATGTGAATTTAATTGAGGCATTCGTTACAGACTCAAACGGAGTTAAAGTCTCAGAATGACGGAATGACATGAATCGTATCTCTGAAACGTGCTTATGGTTACTTATAAGGAAAAATGTGTAGATTTTACATGTCAAGTTGAACAAAACGGGAGGTAGGAGGATGGCTCTTTGGAGATAAATGGACAAACCTCCGTCTCAAATCATGGCATCACGCAAGACAGACAGAGACGTTCGCCTTGGCGAGTTTATTTGCAAGTTACTTGCTTTACGTACGTGTTCTCACTGCCTCCTATGAGCCCGCACACTATGGCTTTCGATACTTGTAAACAGCTTGTAAAGTTTTACCTAACCTGCTTCAATGCAGGGAATCTGGTATGTGGTGACGATAAGATTGATCTACTGGAATTTCTACAATTCGATCTCCTGTGAACCGCCCGTACGTTTAAAGCATGGTTAGGTTTTAGTACGCAAGCTCACGTTGCTCAAGCGGAGACGGAAATTATTGCCGCAAGCCTATCATTACTGATTGTACGGATTGAACGCAAAAGAGTAAGAAGACTGCTCCCACGACATCGTGTTTAGTAATGACGGATTTACACGCAACACGACAACTGCTTCCTGTCGACTGGAAGAAACTAGGCCTTTTACTACTCCTAGTCCTACAGGAGAAGGGCTGGATCTTGAGGAGAACTTCAAGAGTCTGAAGGAGACTGATTGAAAAATTAGATGAGTGGTTAGATGTGTTTTAGTACTGGAGTTTGTTTTGATACATGCTCGAAAGAGGTGAATGGTTGTGATGACAAGTGCTGGTGTACGAGCGAAATAAATTGAGTTATGTGGGGGGAAGGGAAAAGTTGAAGAAAAGAAAGCTTTAGCGTCTAAGTTTCAAGCTATAGTCACCAGTCACCGCGTCGGCTGGTTGGGGGTAGACACTGTACCGTCGACGTTTACAACTCGTAGATGTCAAATAAAGAGACTTGAGCATGAGTTGTACTTGTGTGAGTGAGTCTCTGGGGACGAGGGAAAATATTGGTTAATGCTTCATTTATAAAAATGATGTCGGAGAAACTTTTAAGGAAATGTGTCCGATCATGGGTAGCGGAAGTGAGGAAAATTGGACTTTTAAATCAGCCACATTATGCCAAAGAAAGGGCGGGAGAGAATGTGATTAAAGGAGACAGTGTGAAGTATGAGGAGAGAGAGCGAGAGATGAAACTCGTAAGACAAAGGGAGAGGCGGCGTGAAGCGCTCTGAGTTTTGAATTGCTGGGCTGTGGCAGATGATGAAATGAGTATTGAAATGGCGGGCATAATTGCGCGTGTTATAACGGAACTCGGGTAAAAGTTTTGGAGAAAGCGGGTGGGCGGGCGGCTGGCGGAAGAGATGAGAAGAAGGAGTTGGTGATATTTGATTGATGTTGAATTTAGGTTGATTTTGTAAGAATTGGTTTGAAGGATAGTAATTTCGCATTGAGTTCTCCTGAGGATTTGTGATATTGAATGAGACTAAAAAAGAGAATCGAGAAAATGTGTGCATAAATGTTGCGGATGCATGTGTAGACTTTGGGTTGGAGAAGGGCACGCGCCAGAGTTGTAGCAAATCAGATTGGGACGGGAGAGAGCTTGGAGGCAGGGCCTTTGATCTCTGCCGACAGTCGCTCTCTAAAAACCCCATTAAATAATCTCTCCTGCCGAAAACTCCCGAATCAGGAATCCCATACTGGTTCACAGAGGTTGGGCGCAACGTGCATCTTGCAGCAACGCGTACAAGTGTAACTTCTAGAGTGCAAGGCTCAACATGACGACGCTGATGGAATCGTAACGGATGACTCGGGCAAGGATAAAATAACAAGCTCTTGAAGGCATATGATGAAGATGCGGATAAACAAGCAGGTTGTTCAGCTTAGATAAACGTAAGACTACTTCCTTCCATGCATGGTGGTGGTAACCAGGAAGGGCCTATGGATCGGTTGCAAAAAAGCATCTGGCTCACTCACTCGTACACTCATTGTTAAAAGGTAACGTTTACGGGTGAACAGAGCGACATCTGTGTGTTTGGTGATGGCGGCGACGGAACTGCATTTGCGGCAGGACGGATTGAAGGAAACGGGATGATGAACATGATAATTTGATGATGGAATTCTTATGTCCACGGAATTTTTACATGTTTCCCCCACATCTGCTCCTTGATTCTCCACCGTGCAATCACAAAGTTCATGCTTGGCGGAGACATCTTGAACAAGGTCTGTGAGATAAGACTGTGAACACGTCGCCTGCTATCGAGCTGAGCCAACAGAATTTGAATTTTCTCTCAAGATATGATGAGATTTTTGGGTATTGAACATGAATTCTGATGAGGTTCGACAACGTCCCCTTCCCGACTTCGTAAATGAGTTGTGAGCTGTAGGAAATATCAGAAACAAACAGGCGGACAAGATGAAAAACTACAGGGAACACCAGGGAATTGGCACATGAGTTTCACAAATATGCATATTCTGGGATGTGCAAGGAAAATAGATAGAGTTGTAACAGAGTGACTGAAAGAGAGAGAGAGAGAGCGAATGAGTGAGTGAGATGGAGAGAGAGAGAAACAGTCGGGTTAGAATGAGATTCCATTTCAAAGGAAATTGCAAGCTGAAATTTTTCATGAAATTCGTGCGTGATTTAACTCATGGGGATTTAAGGTTTTTAGTAGGGCGGCGGCACTCTTTTTAGTTTTACTGGCTGTGGGAGATTCGACTCCCGGCCGTTGCTTGTTTAGTTTGAAGCTAGATTGGAATTGGAATCATTAAGCGGGAGGAGGACGAAACGAGACAAATATTTAAATTAAATGTGTATCTTCTCCAACCGTCCTCACTCACTAACTCGCTGCTCAAGGGAACGAAGTTAAAAGGACTAAATGAGAAATGTGAAAATTTATATCCAAGCCCGACCAATGCACTCGTGTCGAATGTCTATCACCCATGTGCAAGTGGCTTACAACCTGCCTCTGGCCACGACATAAGTAACCAGACGACCCTTTACTCGGGCTAAAACGAACTGGAGGAGACGGACGTGAAGACAAGTGGCATGGAGATTGGCGAGGGGAAATGCCATTCTTGCCAACGCCAGTGACTAACAAGTCGTTTATTGCAATGAAGCGACAGGCATGGGATAGGCCACGGTAATCACAAGTTGAAGAAAAGACGAGGAAGAAAGGCAAAGGGCATCCAGCAAACGCATATCCTCGATCGACATGTGATGATGCCATGTGAATTTGCAACTTTGTTCGAGGCCATTTTCTGCCACTTGTACCTCAACTCCCTGCCGATCTTACGAAGCTGGCCGTAAAGCACATAGGATCACGGGACAGGATATCAAGTGAGGCTAATCGCTCCGTGAATGATAGGATTTGAAAATGTGTGGTGGTTGCATTCAAACGGGAGAATGTCGTTAGTGGTTGATTCATCGCCGAGGTTATCTGCACGACTTTCATTCTGAACTCTATTAGGTCTGGCATGAAGGAATCCTAAAGAAGAAATTCAACTTGTTCGCTCGATAATCAGCCTCCTCCTTGGACACAATCAAGTGTAATTCGTGCTGAAAGCTGTCTCAGTTTCTGCATCCGATGAGGTGGCATACGCCCAAGGTTTTTGCAATCAGGAGCTCCTCCACTCCTGCCAACAGTTGAGCTAACCACTCCAACCTCCGGGTCAACGAGGATGATTTATTAGCTTGGTTGCAGACCTTGTTATGTAATGGACGAGGAGAAATTTGTCGCAAGGAGAGAGGAGCGAGCTCTGGGCGGCTAGAAATTGAGATGACAAAATGGGACGGAATAAATATACGTGTGTTTTAGTGCGGACATAATAGTTTTTAGCAGTGGATTCACAGGGCTTTATTTGAGGACAGTGGTGCGGATAATGTTTCGTTAGCTGGAGGATTGAATCGAAATCGTGAAAGGGATGTGATGACGATTAATGGACCCTGCGGATTTGTCCTGCAAGGGACTGGAAACTTTCCCGCTAGGGATTTGGTACAAAACCGGTCGTGTGTGTACACACCGTTGGGAAGTTGCAAAGTAAAAATAGATAGACTCCGTCACTCTGCCGTGTAGGACACTGGGGCGGGGTGTGGGGAGCAAGAAACGCACATTTTAACCCCGACCTTAGAAAAGTTTGTTGGATTTCACATGCAGCGAGGGAATCAACTTGACAAAAGTAACTGCTCGCAAATGAATGCAGAGAGTGGCTAGCATGATGAAGCGATCATGATGAGATTATATCGCCGTACAAAGGTGCGATCCTGAGTACCCTTACCTTTTCCAAAGGCTAAACAAAACAACAGCGCACAAACAAAAAATGCGACACATGGAGTTCGAATGGAAAACGATTGCCTGCGAAACAGCCACTGCATCTCCACCGTAGGGCCACAAACATGACAACATCAGATGAGGGGTTCCACCGGGCCAACCATCAGACTCAGAGGACATTAAATGTGACAGATTTCCACGGGGCAGGCTTACTCATGGCGAATATCTGTGCTGATAAGATTTGAATCTGAAAACACCGGGTTTGACAGCCTTTCGTCTCCAAGCTTTTCGGTACTTGTAGTGCTGGCGGAAGACTCAAAATCCATCATGGCATACTCAAGCACAAGTTTCCGACAATAAAGTGCAATCTCAAGTTCAAGAGCTTGGTTAAAATGCTTACTGCAGCAGTTTGATTTTCCGCAATATGGAGGAAGGCGAGGTGCAGGGGACCACTGAGTCAGTTCACTAGATCTGCGGGCAAGGACAACGAATTATGATTATGGTGCAGTGACACTAATGCTTTGCAAGTCCTCGTCTTGTTTATGGTTGACGCGAGTGAGATGCGCTTCGAGGCTGCAAAGAGCTCGGCACATGATCGAGATGAACGTGGGGGATGCAGGACATGAGTTGGGTGGATTGTGAGAGGAGTTGAGACACTGGCCGCTTTTAAGATGTTATCAGGCATGGAAATATTGTGTAAGTGTGTCGTTTTTCTCTTTGAATCAAATGATGGTAATCAATGTTGAGCATCTGGGAGCAGTGTGCTTCTAATAGGGCTTTGTTTCCTAAAATATTGGACAATATCCGCGTTTGCCCAACTACTAATGCAAGCTTGCGATCTCTGTCTGAAAAGTGCGTCACGGGAACATCCTCCTTGTTCAGCTGCAATCTATTGCACTTTCCTTGCATGCAACTACATCCAGTCTGCCCACAACCGGCTCAATAGACTCGACATGGTAAACATACTGTGAGCACAATAATGAGCGCAAATCTATTACGCGTTTCGTATTTGTCTACTTTGTCCAAGGACGGTAGGACGAGAGGCAGGGAGGGAGCCGGGTCCTGATTTTTATCTACTTGAATTGTTGCATGGATTGACATTGATAGAGCCCGGCTTGACTTATTTTGTTGCAGCTGAGATAGATTGATGTTGTCCAGCTAATTGTATGTGATGCTATCTACTCCACCGTGCTTGAGTGTCTGACCATATTTAGACTATTGCCGTGCAAGTGGTGGGAGCGAGTGCAAATTGTTGACCTTTGGCTACGTAATGTTGTTAGATTCAATCTCGTTTTAATTTCAAACTCATGCGGCAGCAGCGCCGCTGCCGTAGTAGCTTTTAGCTCAAAAAGTACTTGCCGCCGTTGCTCCAATATGGATTCTGAACATGCAACATACTCCTGTGTACGTATAACATGAAACCATTTCCGTTCCTAGTTTGAGACTCCATGATAGGTCATCTGGTGTTAGTAACTATGGCTCATGTTATGGTTGCTAGGATCACGTTCTGAACTAAGGTCATAACTGAAAATTTTAACTCCAGGACAGTACTGCCGTTGCTATGGTATCCAGGCACTAACCAGTTGTATGAAACTTATCATGGACGCCCAAGTGAATTTTCGCTGGTTATGACGTGCATTTTTACAGCTCAGCAACAGCCATCGTTGAGCTTTCGCTAGTACCGCGATAAAATGCCGACACGTAGAAAATGGTTACTAGAAGGCAAATCTGCTTTTGACGGATGAAGGCATGGGAGAGAAAATATCCGAGTCTGCAACTCTCCTTAGTGGTTAAATCCTTAAAGAATGATGCATACAAAGAGGAGTGAGATATCTGGACCAGATGACTACATACGTCAGCCACCTTGGGAGGGTTAGACTTACCGAGCGGGAACAAGGAAGGTATCACGGCACGTTGTCAACTGCAGAACACCTTTTGAAATGATGAGATGACTGGGACTGGATTACAGCTCAGTCTTGTTTCACCGATCCGGCCGTATTGATTGCAAGACTCCGAGATTAGGACATGAACGAACGGAATAGCAGTACATATTGCTTTTTTTGCCACCCGGATGCAAACTCCAACAAGCTTTTGTTCGAATATTGGAAGTGTTGCAAGACTGCGGAAAAAAGAGCCGTAACCAGATGCAAAGAGAGGGCATAAAAATTTATTGACAAGTATACAGCACATAGTTACTGGTTGGAAGACGCGGTTATGAAAGCTTACTTCGGTGATGCAACTTGTATGAAATTTGATTGGAGTGATTGGAGACGGTGCCTTTTTGATTGCGGTTCTTTGCTAAGAATATGGCGTAAGGCTGAAGAAAATGGCTGCGAGTACTGCCTTTAGAGCGTGTAAAGTTGAAGATGCTTTTGCTCGTGAGTCTGTGGGAATTCTCACTGGTTGGTGGAGGAAGTGAAGCTTGACGATGATGAGTAGTGAAGAGACGAGGCACAAGGACCGAGAAATGAACGGATTACCGCTAAGTTTGAAAGAACATCGCGGGATGGAAGAGGTTTGCACCAACGGGGGAAAGAGTGGATGAGAAAGGAGTGGGAGAAAGTCGGCTCGGCTCTTGCAATGGATTGAATTACGATGGGAATGAGTGAGGACGGGAAGTGGAGGTAGTATGTGGAAATTTTCTCCACCGGTTTCGTAGCGGAATATGTTTTGTATATATTATGCCGTTCGGATAGGGTTCAATTGTGTAAATTCAAAAGTGGATACTGGAGGGAATTTGATGGGGATATGGTAGTGCACTTGAAGGTGCAGCGAAGCGTACACAGGTACGGTGGAAGGAGTTAAGGTTCTTGTTGACTCCGTTCAGTTTCCATCCATCTCATGCGGATGAATGATTAAATGGAGATAAACTGGATTTCCGCTGGCTCCTTGCTCAAATACCGAATTGATGTGGATTCGAGAGCTCTGCGTAGCCGGTGACTCTGCCTTGCGTCATCATGTAGCAGACTTTCGTGACTGAATAGTGGCTGTAATTTGTACGGGACTTCACATTGTGCATGTACTGCAGATTGTAGAAATGAAAATCCAGTGACCGTCGAAATTTCGAAAGTGTTAGCTGGGATTGCGGCTCCTGGAAGTGATACCTGATGTTGTCAAGGATACTAATGAATGAAAAGCACGGTGAAAAGATTTGTGATGCAAATTGATAAAAAATCCACGACGAGGGTGCGAAAGTGAGAAATCCTTCTGTTGAGAGCTAATGAGAGCGGAAAGGAAGCGAAAGAAGCCAAGATTTATGGGATAAGTAGAAGTGAGAGGAGAGGGAAGAGTTTAGAGTTACGGGTAATTTAAGATGAGGATTTAATGAGTGATTATTATGAGTACCTTTTGGAATGGAAGATGTCTAGCTGGAAGGAAGCAATACATTCCTTTTTAATTCTACGGACGAGATGAGAAGGAAGGAGAAGGAAAGCGGAATGGTACTAAGAGAGCGGGATATGAAGAAGGCGGAGAAAATTATAAACTCCTTCACTCCTTGGTGAAATTCCAATGCAGTAGAAATACAGTGTGTGCGAAGACGGAAGGGCAGAGAAAATGAACGGTGTGGAGATACGAGATTTTTCCCGGATTGTCGTGCAGGTTTGGGTGGCGGACTTTGTGACTGGCTCGATGGCGGGCATTAGTCGAAGCTGAAGCAGGCTCGACTGGCTGGAGAGTGATGATCTCATGGGGGTCCTCTAGTTTTCATTTTGTAGTGGATTCCCCTCTTGTGTTCGCTTTGGGATTCCTTTAATTACCAAAATTTGCATCCATTTTGTCTACGACGAGCGGGGTGGGTGTGTCGGTCTGACTGGGAGAGAAGTCGGTTGGTTTGCAGAGAGGGGAGAAAGAATTCGGAGAAGATGAAATGTGGAGAAATTACTCGCTCAGCCTGAACTTGTAGAGAGAGAGAGAGAGAGAGAGGTGGAAAGCTAGCTGAAGACGAAATTCTGGAAGGAGAATGATGAGCCGGTTTGAAGTGAGATAATTGTGTTAAGTCTCGACTTGAGAATTGCTGTCGGGGCATTATTATATGAAGGTGTCTTATTAGACTCGTCGAAAGTATAATGAGGAGTCGTCTTGGGAAATTCACGGCCACCGGGCGCTTGGCCAATGTTTGTGAACGCCACGTACGTGCGAGAGCTATCCTTTCGAAATTTTCTATACGAAAGCAGTATGTTTGAAATTGTGAAAAATATTTCTAAAGTACTAAAAATTATTGCACAAGAATTAATTTTTATTGTCTCCTCATACACATACCGTTTCAGAGTTTCTCTAGCAGCGTATCCCTGAAAGCATACATTTGACTATGCATGGACATGGCTTTGTTGAGATTGAACTCTTAAAAGGAGGGAAATCGAACAGGGTTTTTATAAGTACAACTACACATCCTGGAACAAATTCTATTTCTGGAGGAAATGAGATAAAAAAGGAGGGGAGGTTATGCATCGCTGGTGTAAATGAATTGAGGAGGATGGGAAGAATTAAAGTATTATAAACAAGAAGAATTTATGAACAAAATGACGATATAAAAAAGGCATTCGTACTTATGACGTGCCTTCTTTTGTTCCACCCTCCTGCAGTCCTGCATCAATTGTCCAGTTGGACTAAGTCTACCAACCTGCTGCATAGTCTCCAAGTTTGTCAGCCTGGAGCAAAATTACTTGTTTGTGACAAGGAGTTTTTTGAGTGAACAAGTCCAAACTTTAATTATGCGCCTCAAATAAGAGTGCATCCGCACAGCTTTTCCATCTTTGAAGCTTTTCTATTACCAGAACCCATCGCTTCATCGAGACTTATAGCTGCCTAAAGTGTGCAAATCAGCTCTCACTGCACATCTAATGAGCCTCCAAAGTTGTTGCCGAATTAAGGAGTGCTGAGTGAGTACAAATAAAAAGTAATCCTGTAACAAGAAGGAGGAGATGACAAAATAGAGTCTTTTCTAATAAGACGACAGCACAGAGTTGCGTCAACAGGCTCATCTTAAGTAATTAGACGCTCAAGAACAATTAGGCATTCATTCACGCATCCTCATCCTCCCTTTGTTCGGAACATTTTGTAAGCTCTGGCGCACTTCTTTCTTCAAGATGAAGGAACGCGTATCTAGGGAAATGTGTATGCCATAAGGACTTGGAAGATAGAAGATATTGAAAGACGAGTAAAATTAAAATATTATTAATACTCGCAGTCTCTCTGAAAGAAAACAAAAGGCTGTACTTTCACTCAACGGAGAAAGGATGAGAGTGAGCGTTGTAGACGTTCAAAAATCATGCCTGGACTATGTTCTCAGACATGCTTCAAGGAACTGTCTTGACAATTCATAATTGCCTTGGTATGCAGATAAAGAATGAGCCAGAAACGAGTAACGTGAATTGGTTGAGGAAAACACAAATTACATTCTGACAAACTGAAAAACTAATTACAATTTTCTTCCTATTTACAGAGCAAACTCGGTCTCGGTACAGGGTCACTACCGTTCTTTTGCAATGGAGTCGGTGAACTCACCCAACCCCCACCAGCTCATATGGGCATACCTCCTTACCACCTCGATCCCACGAAAGGGGTGCACGGTAAGCATTGGATTTAACCTTTATGATTGTACACATCGCTTGAATTGAGAACGGTGATGCCGATGACGGTCATCATCCAAAGAATTCCCAATCAAGAAACCGGGCGTGCTAAGCATCTGCAGTTACGACAATCAGCAAGAGCAGATTATTGAGCAGCACGACGAGGCAAAAGACAGGATTTCTTCAGCAGGTCGTGACCTGCACCATTGTTGAGAGGGCTCAAGTGAGTAGTCCGTACAGGTAGGAATGACGAGCTGAAGGTGTTAGCGAGTCCAATCATTCGCGTTCGCAGTTGATGAGCACCGAGCGGGAGAGATGGTGTAAGTGAACTCGAGAAGGATTGAATTAAAAGTGAGAATGGAAGAATGGATGGTTAAGTAATTGTTTGTTGTTAAATAGAACTAAGTAACTAGAACTAGAGTGGCTGGAAGCGTTCTTGTTCAGGAGGGAGATTTGTTGTGTGACTATCCGGCCTGTCCTCAGTGAGCCTTTTGTACTCGACACAGCGGGAAGGTAGGAGTCGAATTTATAAGGGCGATGGAGGAGAATACCTGGGTAGCTTAAAGGTGGGCATGGAGGATGAATTGGCAAAGTTTACCACGAATACATATAACAACATGATCCCATCAACTATTGCACATGGTGTAAAAGGCCCGAGAAA
>VRMD01000051.1:0-51027 GCA_009872375.1 Sminthurides bifidus
AGGCGTGACACCACAATGCTGAGTACATGGGCAAGAGCAAGTTGAAATCCATGTATCCTTATCTGTACCTCCGATAAGTAAATATCAAGAGCAAGTAGCAGCAACCTCCAAGCCCCAGATTTTCATACCCCCACCAGTGGTGAAAGGTGAGCTTGGTGAAAGCAATAAATGACGCAGAGTATAAGCAATGCTGCAACCACTACCAACTTGCCATCTATGATAAGGTTAAGCGATAACATTTTACAACATAACTTTGTAGGCGGTTGAAGGAAACAGCGATCGATCTAATTTTTCCTACTTCTCTCACATACCTTTTGCTTGAGAGGACATGCCGTCACAAATTGCTGCGGGCTTATTCTGCACCCTAACTCTCGAGAGATTACTACAACATGTAATTTTTTACATGCTGTAAAAATCGGGAATTGTAGCATTGTCCATCCAACTAAAAGTTAGATCTGGCCAGTGCGCAGTGGGCAAAACGTTGGGTGGAAGTTCCATCTATGCAAAAACGTTACTCTAACGTTGTAAGGAGACTCTGAAAAAATATCCCACGTTGACAAGTTTGTCACAGATTAAAATACAGAATTCGTGTGATTAATATCCATTTGAGGATTCGAATTGTTTACACATGAGATTTCCATGGAAACATAAGTAGCCTTTCAGAATGTTTACAGGCACTCATCTCGTCGTCCATCCTCAAGTTTAATCCTTGAACAAACATTACCGTCATTCAGTTTCCCACACTTTTACCCTTATGTTGCATTCATAACGTAGTATCTAATTCGTGAACAGATTTCAGAGCATGTTTAATTTCGCAAATGACTTTAGACTAACAAAAGATTTCCAAATACCAATTAAATCCAAAAATAATAGTGAAAATTAAATAAACCATGCGAAAAATGCACGTGACCTCTTGTTTCACACAGATTAGCGCCTACTAGATACGGCATTCATTTACGGTAAAAGTAAAGGGTTAAGTTTTTGGCATACGAACGGGTTTTTTCCATCCCTTTTGAGGAAACTACTGTTCACTTTGGATGTTGGATTACTGCATCTTGCAAGTATGGAATGTATTTACATGAGTATAAGCTGAGACATAACTTCTCTGTTTTCCCGGATTTTCTTCAAAGAGAAGTGAACCCTCACGAAAAGAACAGCTCCTCTGGGGCACATTGCATTCAATGACGAAAATCAGTAACATGCAGTTGATCAACTTCACAAACTAGTGGTGTTACGTTCTGTTGTGCCGCCCTTTGGCGAAGAGAATACGGCTGTTTCTGTTATTTCTGTTCCTCTACTCAGGTTTATCAGCCATGTTGGCGGCTTTCTCCATGTAGACAAACAATATGTGCGCAGCTCACACCTAATTCATTTTCACTGATAGGTTGGGAACATTAACATACTTTGTTGCTCACATTTAGTATTATTTTAATTGTACAAACGTGTCGGAAATAATAAGCTTCATGCCTAATTTTAATTGGAACTACACCCGTGGGAACCTCTGATTACTCCCTGCGGTAGCTTGGATTTTCCTAGGGTAAATTTACCTTCGCATCTGTAAATCTGGTCTTTTAAGTGATCATGTCCGGCTTCGTAATGACTGGAGTCAGTAGAAGCGAAAGTGCATGAAGAGATACTGACGATGAAGGGGAAAATCTACGGTCGGTTAACGAGTTTGGCGAAGTAGTATTCTTGTTTGTAATTCACTTACTCATACCTGAGAGATGGAAAAAGACAGTATGATGGCTCTGCAACGACTGCGTTTAACGACAACAATCGAGTGCCAAGGTTTATCGTAATCGCAGGTTAAGGAAGGTGCCAAGCAATAAGAGCAATAATCTGGTTTCTTTAAGGAGGAAAGGAAGGCTAAAGCCTATGAGATAAAAAATACAGGAGGATTCTTTGCACAGTATAAATTTGAATCTGATGAACAATTTGACACTTAAGATTCCTATCTACTGTCTCTCTAGCTCTCATTAAACAGCTCAGGCTTTACTAGTGAGCTTTTGATGATTTGTTAAATTAGAGAGGCAGGCCTAAAGAGATCTGATTGAGAGGAAGTCTTGTTTATTTTTAGTTTAATGACTGGGCTGATCCGGTCTGGTGGCGAGGTAATAAGTTACGGTATGGTTCCTCTAGAGCCATTTGAAAAAGTTTCAGATTCTTCTCAGCTCTTTGTACCTGTGTTGTCTGTTGTATATTCATTGAATTCATCATCTTCTTCTTCTCCCTTTGAAATTTGACACTGGAATTATCATAAGTCATGATGATGCTCATTTAAAAGATTTCACACCGTGATGCCATCCTTTCCAAATTCAAGTGCTGCTTCCTTCATGTGTCGTACTTGTTCTTGTACGTTTTCATCCAAGTCTCGTTTAGCGATACATCCTCGTCAAAGGAGTATGAATATGAATAACACGTATGTGGAATTGGCATATATGCAAGTTGGACATGCATTTCATGCATGTGCTAACATCTCAAAGCCTGCAAATCCTGCTAACTTGAGTGGTAGAACGGTATGCACCGTGATATTTTTCATAGTAGCTGCTCAATGTGTGTTGGGTGTAAGTAGAAAATTAGGAGAATTATTCCCAGGTGTTGAAGGAAGGTGGGAAGGGGGGCAGGGTTGCCCAGCATGAGGTCTCGGCTGTCAGAAATAGTGAGGATCATGATCTTTTCAATTCATGTAGTTGGAGGCATTGTTCAACTAATGCCGGGTGGCAGGATTACTTGTCTGCATTATGAGTTCCTCTATGGATACTCCTCCCGGAACCTCAGCCAGGGAGACAGTTCGACACCATTACATAGAGGAGCACAAATACGAGCATTTCATTTTCCTTTCAATTCACGTCCTCCGTTGACTACCGTTGAGAGAGAAATGGGCGATAAAGTACATGTGTACACCGTCCCGATTGCTCATTTGGGTTCATATGTACATTGGTGGGGCGGCTGTAAAATCTCTGGATGATTTTATTTCACTGAAGCTCCTACTGTCTTTCAACAAGCATCTCCACCTTTTAGTGGTAATGCTCGCAAATAGCATTAATTTCCTTGGCACATTCAAAAGCTCGAAGGAGTCATCACACAAATCATAAGTCTCCCTACAGCGTTCCGTTACAAAGTACATAAACCCTGGCTTCCGATTTCCCGATACAAGAGCATCCAGTTTCCAAATATTTCCGCCCGGCAAGCCACACCAACTAAACCGAACCAGTCCTTTTCATAACAAAGGCGGAATGTAACCAAACTTTGGCCCATTCACAAGCTCAAAGTCTTAGGTAAACAAGGGCATTTAGTCCCCCGGTTAACAGTGGCAAACAGTCACTATGGTTCTTCCAGCCGATAGATTCTACATTTGTCACGCTGCAATTACACTTTTGTCGACTTTTGTGCCCTCAAATGGCCTCGTGTTGTTTGACTTGACGGATTTCTCATGCCGTATCTTCTGATTAAGCGCCTCGTTAAGCCGGAGCCAGGATGCGAAAGCAATGTGCTTTTACTTTCCTTTGATATACTCCACAGTTTCCATACTGTTCTTTAGATTACAGCGGTGAAATGTTGAAGACGAGCTCAAACTATTTTCCTTTTCTCGGCAAGTAGTTTCAGCTCGGTCTTAACATTAAGTTTAACGTACTTTTAGTCATCTTTTGTAGGTCAAAAACAGCATGTGAGGCAAATGTTGAATTTCTCATTTCGTTCCCATAGCACGGCTTCATCTGAAAAAATTCCCAACTTTGATTTACTGACAGCTCACTTTGAACTTGATTGACTACTCAGCGATTGAATCTCACTCGATGTCGTTAAAGTATTAGAGGTTTAATAAAATTTGCGAACGATACAACTTAGTAAGGGCTGATTACTGTGTTTCATGCAGTTACACGATGTATTGTTGTCAGAGCATTGATGTGGGATTCGTTCGGTGAAAAGGATGCTGCTCTTTGCTATGGCGAGATATTCTTGTAATACATCTCATTCCCATGTCCATTGTTAACAAGACGTATTAGCTGAATGACAGCGCAGGTTTTGTGCTAAGAATCAACATCTCGTAAGGTAAAATCGGACCTGAATTTAAATACTTTTCAATGTAGATCTACGCGCTCTCTTCTCTGCACTGGTACTTTTTGCAGGTGCTCAATATGCCTTTGATGAATCGTGATGTATTGACAAAAGGAAGGAAAACGACACCGTTCCCAACACAACTGAATGAGTACACATGAACACAAACAAGGCTCACAATAGCAAAGATGCTTTACGTGATATTTTAAATTCAAACCAATTTAAGCTCGTTAAGGCCATAAGTTTCCTGGAGCACACCTGAGCAAATTAGATAGAAAGTACAGTGCTCACCGTCTCAGTTTTACGTCAGCTTAATTTAATATTGGAAACTGCTGGTTCTTCATGGCACACGTAGTAGAGAGAAAACTGCAAGAGAATTATTGTACTACTGTACTCATAGCAGCGTGCCCATGTTATATTATACATGCTAAAAAATTGAGAAAGCAGTTTTTTTTTCACTTATTTCCTTTTTGTAAAGTAAACGTGATAGATTTCCCATCTGCCTAGCGAAAGCTGTTTGGAAAATCGGTACGGATTTTCTAAAAAAAACTGCGTCGGAATGGCAATTTGATACGAAGCTGTTCATGTGGAAACGTCGTTTTGAAGCTATTTAGAGTTGCGCCACGTATGGATGGGTTGCAAACTTCTATAAATTATGACTTGGGAGGGAACATTAACAGGGAAAATATTCCGACCAAGTTCATGAATCTGAGAATTAGTCGTGTCAGGCGGATCAGTTTCAAGTCAACGTGCATAAACATTGCATGGGAGGCGCTCGAAGATTTTTCGGAGGAACCGTGGCGATAAAATACTTGGAGCGGTGTATTAAAGAAATTAGATTGCTTTATAACATGTGGAAGAGCCTCATATTTTAGAAAGAGATCAAGATTTATGATGCCAGGGAACAAATAAGTCGGGATTTAATAAAATGCTTGTGATTTATTCCACGTGCAAACCATTTACTCACGCTTTCGCTAACTTGTTGTCCTCCTTGGAAACAACCTCTTTCACTGGGCTTTTTCCACGAAAATTCCACCATTAGCCCTCGCAGTATTAACGATAGTACTCAGCAGCTAATAATAAGTTAGGGGCAAGGGCTGGCCTTTGAATTCGTAGAATTAATTGAGTTTCGACAAAGTTTACGGGAAGAAATTCTTACAGCTCTATGCCTTGATTAGGTTTCGTTTTCATGCAAACCAGATCGAACTCGTCCTGTAAAATGTTAAGGATATAGCAAAATTGAAACGTAGATTCAAAAATTTTTATAACGATCTGCAATTGTTCACAGGGCTGAGGGCTACGGCTTCTATCTGACATCCGACTTGCGCTGATAGGGACGAAAACGAAAACTCTCAAGAAACAGCCAGAAATGTCATGACGAAGAGCAAAAGGGATGGAAAAGTCTGGGGGAGATGAGGAATGCCTCGCATTTTCCACGTTATCGTTTTCCGATTTTGAACCGCGGACGTGCCTTTTTCAAGTGATGATCATCATACTAATGGCAGCAAGGAATTGCAGTTATGCGAATCAAAAATTCAGGAGATCATTCTTCTCACTTCTCTGACTTCCAATTTATTATCTTGGTCTGAATTCCGACTTATACAATCCTAGTTGTTCTCACTACAGGTAGATGGCGATTCCCCAAAGCGGAGTAAATTTAAAACGGTAGTCTTTCCTGTCTCATTTTCCATTTAACTGAGGAAATGTTATGATCATTTCTCGTCCAGCAACATGAGTGTGTGCATTCCAACGGAACTGAAATCCATGTAACTTACATGTACCATAAGACGCAAGAGGTTCCAGTCATCATAATCACTACGATGTATTCTGTTTGTATGGAAAGCGATAAAGATAAGGGAATCTGCAGGAGTAATTTGCGACATTGTAACGTTTACCACGAACTTTGGTTCATGTCACGTGCTCATGTCACTCGTATAGAGAGGAAAAGAGTGCACTCGGGTGAAAAACAAAGAAATAATAAAATATTATTGCTCCTTGATGAAATGTTTGTGTATGCTCCTGTGCGGAAGTCGGGCTAAGAGCAGCTACACGGTTCATGGGGTTGTAGGGTGGTAGGTGTGTGGATTACTCTTGAGATGACTCGACGGAGCAAGGAAGCAGTAACTTTCTCCAAGCGGAGAAAAAGGATATGAGAAAATGAGTCAAAGTCCGAGACGAGGAACTTGTTTGTTACTAGCCAGAGAATATTGCCTAACATGTGTCTGAGGATGTGAAGAGGTGGTGTACATGATGCCGAGGAAATTTCTTGGGATATTCCAAGTACATAGATACCGAGAGCAGGGCTCCCACTGCGCCGGCAGCTCTGCCACAGCAGCACTCGAGTTCTAGTTCTACCGTGTGGGATGAGATGTCATCCAGAAGAGAAAGAGAGGTAATATAAAAGTGAATGTCATGAAAAATTCATGGAGGGTGTGTAGTGTAAACACTCCTCTTTTGTGTCAGTCTTGATTAAATGTAGATGAGCAGTCTATCGACAATCCGGCACGCACAGTCTCCCCAAATTGATTTATCCTCTTCCTGCTTTCACATCACCCTTCGTCAGTCATATTTGTCCTTGCCACTGAGCTTGAACATCATCATTGGCAAAATACTAAATCTATCGCGGATACACATGCAGTGGGACTCCTTATCTCCTCTCATCACATTTATCGGCTATCGGTTCAACGCTACATACCGCTTTCACTCCCTAGTACTTTAGCTTAATAACGTCAGAGTCAACAAAGAATTACGAATTGTGCATACTACGGCTTGCATAATCTGACCATTTTCACTTCAAACATTAGCCTTTAGTTGAATCTGAGGCAAATTGAACTTTTTTCAGCCTGAAAAAATATTAGTCGCCAATTCACCTAGTGGTTCTTGTTCCTCTACAATACACCAGCATTGCATCATCGTACTGCATGCATGCAAATTAAAATGGTTTGAACGGAAATGTCCGTAAATAGCTTATAGCCTGGCCGATTTTTCCTCACGCATGCAATGTAGGTGGTATTAGGACAGCTAATTAGTTGAAAAATTATAAAAAACTCCGCCGACGAAAACACAAGAGCATGGAACAGGAAACGCGTTTTTCGTAAAATCCAGCGCCAGTGAGGTGCACTGTGCAGGCGTTTGTTTCTGGTTTTACAAAGGGAAAGCGTGTTAAAAGGTATTTTAAGTGTTAGGACGTCAGAGACAAGGGAACAATTTGATACTTTGTGGTTTGAGGAGCAGGACGTTGACGGCAAAGGAGCAGCTGGACTACAAATTGAAAATTACAATTGCATGGCAACCCTTATGTAAAACAGAGGGATGTCGAAGAGGAGGAGCGTTCACAGTTTGGCGTGACAACACTTTGCATTTACTTGATTCAGCAGAATGAAACGGGAAATGAGAGCAGAGTAAAAAATATTACTCTCAAATGAACCAAGCCAGAGTGAAAACGGATGACGGATGAATGAAATTAAGGCTGTCTGTTACTTTTCTTCAGTTGTACTTTGCATAAGTTTCAACTGGAACTAAACTCCGCTGAAAGAAAACAAGGGATTCTTTTATTGTTACGAATTCTGGAAAAGGGAATCTTTTCCCTCGCAGATGAGTTTTAGCTCACTGCAGAAGAATTACTCATTCTATGCTAATCAGGAATCTTCTAGCTCGTGTTAATTTTGACACATTTGTGGTACAGCTGTAGCGTTGTATTAATATTCGTCTAATTTAAATTTTAATTTAAACCGGTTTACTATACTAACGATCATTCCTACTGCACTTCTTTCAAACAGTTCTCGGTATCTCAAGAAGCAATTCTCACCCTACGCCTCTCTAACTTGCGTGATGCCATCACCCTATTTTGTTTTAAGCCTTGTTTTAATAACCGGAAAATAGAGCTTCACGCATCCTTTACTCTTGTTAACGAAAATCATCTTCTTTTAAATAAAACCATGCACACGTTTCCCTTCCGTACCTTCCGAACCACTGTTTTAGTAATAAATTCGAAGGTTTTGCATTCATTAGCGGATAAACACAGCAATGACCTTAGTACGAGAGAATTGCACCGAGAAAAGAAAATAAGCATTTGAGTCTTCATGGTAGAGTACCTTACCATTATCAGGGCATTTTTGATGGAATGTGACAATCGGGGAAGGGGATGAACCAAGGAAGACAAAACTAATGCATTTACTTATAAAGACGCGACGCTCAGTCTTTTAGCATTATTCGCTAACTGAATCAGCTCGCTTCGCTCGTCGTTAAGTCATATTGGATGGAGCTCAAGTTTCTGTGCTCAGGACAAGCGTTCCTTGAGTTGCACGAGCAAACGGTCCAAGTACATACTTTACTCACGTAAGGCGTGAAATACCACCCAGGATTGTTTGTTGAACTCATCTCCTGAGTCTATGCTGGAAGTTGAGGGGATTTTACAGGCTGAACACTTTTCCATTAATAAAATGGACTTAAAGGATGAATCAGATTTACTTATAAATCCCTCTACCCTGTTTACAGAATATCATCTCTTTTACAATCCAATTAAAGCTTTCGGGTGAAAAATTTTCCAACTAACGACTCTTCTCTCCACTTATCCGTGTCGTCACAGCCAATCATAAAGCTATTGATGAGATCCGATGGGACCAAACCAGATGCATTATCGTATACAAGTATGCGCTAATCTGCAAGCCATTACAAACTGGGAGGAATCACCTTTCAGAATTAGTCTACTCTAGACGAGAACAAGTCCCTGCCAATCGGTGGTTCGGGTTGAACTTCCAACGGTACTTGCTAAAAAATGTCTGGCTAATGGATAGAACATAATATTGGTACGTTGCTGGTATATCAGATGAAAGAAGCGAGTTACAGAAGCTGGGATGGCGAAACTTAACCTCAAAGAGAAAACAAGTGAGAAAGCATAGACAAAGGCGACCGACAGATGGCGAGATGATCGGCACAGCAACATCTCGTACTTTCGAACGGGAACGTTCTCATGCAGCGATAACGTTCACCTCTAAGTACTATTGTAGAACAATTCAATGTATTTGAATGTGAAGCATTTGAATAAATCCCTGTCGAGTATTTGCGATTCATATGCATGTGAGCGAGGAATGGCGTGATCGGATTTGCAATGTTAAATGGCCAACTCTGACCATCTGAATCGATACAGTGGGCGGGGCCGAGTGTGTACTTGCTGTTGTGCAGGTGCAAGAAGAAAGTGAAAGGTATATCAGTAACGCCGACGTTTTCAAACGATGGCTATAAATAACACAATAGGCAAACTTTTGCTTTATCGCAAATTAGTAGCACATTCGCATTAGCTGCAAGTCAAAGTATCGCCAATGATATGAACACCGTAGAACTCCTGAGAAAGAATAGAAAAAGGGGTTTTTATTATTTCGTGGACAATTGTAGCAGGAGGGATTGTACTCGTTTGTGTGTAATGTGCTCATTTTCCAAATACACACAATATAATCAATTTCGTAGATCCTGTTTGCAGATTCCGGAATCGGTGTTTTCAGAAAGTGGATGACGAACCTCTTCTAGTATTACGTTACACCTAAGATGATTTGCATAGAAAATTGAAACGGAGGCACATGAATGTTTTAAATGTACACACTGCATACATGTCAAGGTGAGTGAGTCTGTAAATTGTCCTCCAGCTTACTTCAGAGAGGAGAATGGCAGAGAAATTGGATCAAGTACGTACTAGTGTGCAATTGGACAAATTCCTTGGTGAGCAGTAGACAGTTATGATGAAATCGGTGTCAATTTCAGAAGTCCCTATTCGCAATATGCATAATGCAGAAGGAAGGAAGGCGTCGAATGCTCGCTCGCAGGGCTTTCATGAGCAGACGGTTGTATCTGTTCCAGGAAAACATGTATAATATGTGGTAGGAGTGGTTTACTTTTCCACAGAGTATTTTGCTCTAATTGCAAGCTGAGACTGGAAGGCTGGAGAGCGTGGAGGAAATGCAGCAGGGCTTCTCCAAATTGGAATCGAGAGGCATTAAAAGGTTGTGTAAGCGGGTGATAGCCGTTGGTAAAAACACGGCCTCAGATGATCTACATGCGTTGAGGAGGGTTTGTCCTAGGGACCAATGAGTTGAATTTGTATGAACAAGTTGATAGAATTAGAATATTGGGATCTTTTTCCAGATTCATTTTAAAAGGAAACTCCACCTTTTTCTTGCTCTCCGTGTAATTAAGTCCTGCGCTTTCCCATACATTCATCCCCGTGTCTCCCATTTAACGCTCATGCTCGGATCGATGAGAGACAGAGTTAGCAGGATTTCCGAACATACAACCTCCACCATGTTCTAACTTGTACTAGAATCCTATCTTTCACGCTAACTGACTTTTCTCTTATCCTATTCTTAGTCTGCGCTCCTCATCCACTTTTTCCCTCCGAGTTCACAACTGTTCCTTGTCACTTCTCTCTTCTTTTTTCCTTACTTCCCCTTATTTATTCATCTGACTGCGTGCGCTAAGAGTAATCTCCACCCGAACTTGATCGAATGGAACATTCTCTCGGCAGCGCCTTCTTCATTTCTCCCGCAGCCATAGTTGCCGTTGCCGCACTTGAACTTCCAATCCGGCCGCACAACTAACTTTCTAGCGGAGAAACTTATGAGGCTATGAGTTATGCACAAACATCTTGTGTTTCTGCCCACAAGACGCTCGCTACTTCACTCCTCCACCGCAGGAATGGGAGTACAAAAAGTTGATGGAAATGGCCAACATTCAAGTAACTGGTTGCCAACAAATTTGTAGTACTTGTTACTCTACACGGTGTCGACATATGTCCCGAAATCCAGCCACAGCACAGTACAAGGACACGACTTTCTCCGCCACCTCTCTCGCATGCATGTCAACAGGATTTTTCCGCCGCTTTTATCTTTCTTATAAGATTGACTCCTCTGACACTTTCTTCAGACAGCCAACTCCTCGCAACTCAGTCACTTTCACTCCAGCAAACTGTCGCAGCCCTCCTTTAGCCATTCCCTCAGCCATCTGTCCTCGTCTCATGTTACATGTTCTTTTTAGTCGCTTTCTCCTTGTCTACGCTTGAGAAACTTTCAAAGCAAACCTTCCAACTGAGCAAGTTACGCTCCCTTGAATACATACAATATTAAAACGCTTTCCCTCCGCACTTTCTGCGTCCGTCTGCACAAGTCGCAACAAAACGATATCATCTTTCACACACTTTTCAAACAACTTGCTAACAAAAATATTAACGTTCAAATCAGTTCACAACCATTAGTTTCGTCTCGCGGCCGTTGCCATGGTAACGGCATTTATTATTCCAGCCCTGTTTTTACATTCCTCGCCATCTTCATCCATTTAATCCTTTATTAGAGGAGGATGCATGACCTTGTCACGTGGAGCGTAAAAGAATGTAGAATCACATGTTTCCCATCTAATTACTGACTGCACATTCTAGCTTTAAATAAATCTGGTTTAACAAAGCCTAGTCTTCTTTTGTAATTAAAAAGTACCTCAAGTACGTTTTCACGAAAGAACATTCAACGGAATAATGACGGGCTACAGCGCCACAAGTCGACGGGGAAGGGATAGCATGACAGAGAACTTGTCAATGCGCAATAGCATTTGGCTTGGTCTAACCTAACCAGGGTGAAACTTTTAGTTGTTTCTTTCTGATAGTTGAAGCAGTTTTGCTTGTTTTGCATGGAATATTCTATGGCCCTCTCTGTTGTGTCAATTAAGGTAATAAATAAAATAGGAGGTCTGTTTATGAAAGTGGGGTGTGTATTCAAGTGCCACGACCACAAAAGCCACAGGAGACAGATGCAAGTCTTTTGTGTCACGTGGTATTCATTTACCCAGTTATTTATCATCCTTTTTATTGTTACTTCTTCTACCCTATTGCAGAGGTTGGCCGCGTGATCGTTTGCTCTGTCGCTTTCGATAACGGAGTGTTCTTGTGTCATATCACCAAACTTCTATATGATTCGGGCAATTCAGATTCCGTTTCCCGCCACGTGATTACTGGAACCGCTCCCTATCTATTGTCCCAACATTGGCACTCCGTTTGCAAATGAGTTATGTGGTGCCTTTTTTTACAAAAACGGCCATCTCCATAGCATTAAATACGCTGAAACGGAAATACCCGTTTCTTCATCACCATACTGGCAAGCTTCCCCCAACACTAATTCAATCTAAACGATGTACAGTGTTTCACTCGTCGTTTTTGAACCTGGTTCCCAAACTGCTACCCGGAACTTGGAAAAAATGCTGTACATTTCCTGGAATATTCAAACCATCATCGTAACAGTTTAGTTTTCTCTACCAGCTTGGACGCCGTGTAGAAACCCAGATTGCATCAACCGTTACCACAGACTTTGTGTGTGCCACGCGCGCAATTTTCATGAAATGATTTTATGAACGAGCCCAACCGCTGGACAATTTCACCTTTGAAGAAATAATAGATCCTACACAGAGAAACAGTAAAATTGATAAATAAACACAGCATTTTCTAAGCTTTTGTTCATTTTGTAACATGGCAATTTGATTGCAGAGGGATACTGAAGCAGAGACAGTTTAAGCCGCGATTCTTCACCGATGCTACTTGAGAAATTACCTCTTGAAAAGACCGGCTGGTTCCACCAACTCCCAAACTTTTAACCCCTGATCACATTCATGACACATTTACAGTAAGAGTTAATGTAGCGTTGGGTTCAAAATGACATAGTCTGTCCAGAGCTAAATTATACAACTACCCGATACCTTACCGCAGAAATTAAAAGAATTCAAGGTAGTAAATCAGAAACGAATGAGGATCCCTTACCATTACTTTTCAGTTTGTGCTACATATGTAAGTACAACACAAGGTTGTGTTACAAGCTCGGCGGCGTACCTCCTCATGATGTTTGCATGATTGTTTGTATAAGTGAGAACCGAAGGACCTGAGGTGGTGTACGTTTACCAGCGTGACAGTGATACTGGCATTAGACGGGAAATGGCAGTACAACGAAATAATCGAACCAATCCACATGACAATGCGCAGGCCGGGATTGAGTTTCCTTCCGGCTGGCGTGGGTTCAAACTAAAGTAAGACAGGGCATTACCCAGAGCAGATGTGTGTAAAGTTTACTTAAGCTTGAAAAGAAAGTGGGCAGGGAGGCAGGCTTTGAATAAACGGGAAAGGTGACAGGACAAGTGGGACGGTTGACGTGGAAGAAAGAATTGGTGGTGCAAGTAACTTTACGCTATTGTCCATTTGGCCTGAGCTGGCTCATTGTGTTTTCTTGACTGCAATCGAGGATTGCAATTGAAAAGATGTTTCTTTCCCAATGCCAAGTTCTAGTTCAAGGCAACACCATAAGGGCCAATTCCCTACACAAGCTAGACCAGACCATAGAACCAGGAGATTGAAATGGCTCAAGACTGTAATTGTGCCTAGTCGAGGAAATCATATTGTTGTCCTTCTACTGAACGGCACGAGACGATGAGACATTACATCCCGATGTTCCTTCCCATCCCCGTGTCACGGACTTGGTTTGGTGAAAGCAGTCAAGGAGTAGGTTACTTAGACTCAGGCTACTACTTTGCCTTGGCCGACAACAATGATAGAATGAGATTCGAATGGAATGTTTGCTCCTTAGTAACAGCTAATAAGCTCATGCTGTTTGCATGCGAGAATTTCGTGTACTTGAACTCTGGCTGGTAAATTGGAGGACAGGTTTCCTCTTATTACCTGACTTGTTCCGGATCGTATTACACGGCTCTGTTAGAAATTAACGTGTAAGAGCGGGACAAAATGCACGAAGCATGGAGAAATGACTGCGCGTTAATATTTTATGAAAAAATGTCTCACCCCTTCCAGTTGAGAAACAGCGAGCATAATTATGTTCGTCATCAGCTTACATCCGGTCTATGCATAATTTAGTTGGTGAAAAGTATCTATTACATCCAAACATAATCAGGAACTATACAAACACTAACGGGTGGACGAAAAGCTGCTCTGGTAATGAAAAAACATATCGGAGTCATTTCACCCGGGCTGTGAGATGAAGGGCCAGAGGAAGGAAAAAAGTGCTGTTGTCTAAACCGAAAAACAAACTTCTTTCTCACTTCTACTCATTCAGTTAGCACTGCAATACTTTCTCTGGAATCTATCAGTGCTTAACCGACCAACATGCTCAGGGTTACATGTTTTATTTGGATAGCTGGGCCGTTGTATTTCATAAAGATTGACACTTGGTCACAGGATGGACATGACTAGGCGTGGGTGAAAGCTCCTTCCCGTCATTCGGAGGAGGACAGTAGGGAAAGTATTTGGTCGCGTTAAGCTTTCATCATCAAAACAGTAAATAACAGGGGAAGGTAAATAATACAAGTCTAGCCACACCCCTTATCATGATTCCAGACGTCACTTCATTTCATTGCCCAGCTCTTCACGACCCTGAGACAAGCTTAATTATTTCAGCCTATAACGACGTTCAAGGAACTGTCGTGTCGGTATTTAGCACAGATAAATGACGTTTTTACCTGGTCACGAAGCTAAACATGGACTACTTCCATGCCCTTTTAAATGATTTTCGTCAAGCTCGTTCAGCTCCATGGTCGCAACTTCCAGTACTACAGTGTAATTATTGATTTGTAATTGAGTTTTTTGACACAAAACTATGGGTGCTTGCTCTATCTGCTTCGGGACTTCCACAATTCCCTTGTGAATGTAAGAATAACTATTCGCCTTCCTTTAACTTGATAATGGGTCCGGTTTCCTTGCATAGCCTTGCTCTTACTAAATTGATTAGCCTCACGTAGTCAGAGATGCGTGTACAAGACAAAACTGCATTCATAACATGCTACTTTAGAAACGGAATAGCGACAATTGCTCGTGAGTACTTCGACGAAACCAGAGGTTTTTCTGCTCAAAACTGTTTTAAGTTCAAACTCACATTTGACTGGTGAACTGGCAGATTAGCGATTAATTGGTGAACTTAAGTAGCTCTAAGCTTTAGCCCTATCCCTTTTGATTTTATTGATTTCTATGAGTGCAAGGAACAAAACGTTGTTGAAAACCTAGCTGTATGAATACAGGCAGATAACAGTTTGTTTATAAATTACTTGATTAAATACTGAAATTTAATTCCTGCAGAAGGAGTCGTGAGCAAATGTGACGCTATAAGTGCACGGATGACTTGCAATAGCATTTGATTCATTGGATTAAAACTAAAAGCTGTTGACAAGGAGAGGCGATGATTTTAACATATTTGATAACCGGAGGGTATCAAAATAAATCTGACAAGTCGCACTCTCAACATACTGTATTAGTAAACGCATCCCGTTGGTGGGTTGATAAGAGATTTCACAACCGTCCCCTTCATTTCACAAACGATTCAGACATATTCAAGCATTAAGGCCAAATCTCTTTGGGGTTACTGTCTTCATTCAACAGGGCCTAGGAGGTGTTAAGAGAATGATTTGAACGAGATAAAAATCAATGGACACGCAGTCCTGTTCAGTGAAAAAGTACTAATCTCTAAAGAAAACACTTGAGCACAATCGTCACTGGGTGCGTGAGATGCAAATAGTGCAGATGGAGTTTGATTTCAACTAAAAACTGAACCGCTACCATGGTAATTAGGTTTCTGAATGTACACAGTACTGAGCATAATTCCGCAACTTTTTAATCGAACTTTACGTCATTCGGTAAATTCTACACCAAAGGTATCACAGTCCTTTTCTGAACCTTAAGGTACGAAGGTAACCCTTTTCGTGCATTTGTGACATAGACAATGGATGATAACTGGAAGGATGAGGAGAGGAGGAACGTTAATTTAATAGCGACTACTTGTGTGAGGTTCCATAAACTGGATTGAGGCAATCGGCTTTAGCCTATTGAGAAGAGTAGTATTACTCTAATCGGTACTGGAGTAAAGGCTTTTAGATCCTGTGTATTTACCAAAGCAGATTTGTCACTCGGGCTGTAGTATGACGAGGGAAGGGCGGGTGCGATGTTCATTTCACTTTTTCTCCCAATCCCTTCATCTGCCATTGACTTTATATTTCGTAACGAGCGTAAATTCGACCAGGAAAGTTGAATAGGGCAGGGGAACATTGCTCGCTCTTTTCCTGTCTTACGTCTTCCTGTCTATAGCTCTGCATGCCAGCAATGCCGGCAAAGTACCCAGGAGGAGTAACATTCGACCAGGAAAGTTGAATAGGGCAGGGGAACATTGCTCGCTCTTTTCCTGTCTTACGTCTTCCTGTCTATAGCTCTGCATGCCAGCAATGCCGGCAAAGTACCCAGGAGGAGTAATGTGAAGAGCATTGAAATTGAAAGGGAAGAGTGTCAAAGTTTAGTTGTACTGGCTGAGAGAGCTGGTGTTGCTACAAGGAGAATCCTGGTGACATATCCCAGTTTCCATGTACGCACTTTGCATGAGCATGAACTACATATGTAACAGCGTTAGATTTGTGGACTACGAGCGTAGTGACTCCTGGACCGGACTACCAGTGCCTTTGACACGACACATAAGCCGGTTGGAATTAAATTTAATCCGAAGGGAAATATTTCGCCACCCTGCAGCGTAAGATAGCAAAGCCAGACCAGGATGAATGGAAGAGAGGCGAGGATGGCGAAGCGTACGGCTCGGATCCGATTTTCCTTCTATTGAGGAATGATGCAACGGAAAGTTTCTCAAAGGACTGCTGCTGCCATACCATGGCTGTGTGATGTGCCACGACGACGATGACTGCCTTCTCCAGCCCAGGCCCCGAGACAAACCCAAAACGTGATCATTCAAAGCTGATACTATTTCGATACAGACAATGGACCAACTACTAGAAGCTGGCAAATAGATGCTCGTCATAAGTGCAGGATGATCCGGGGAAAACTTTAATCATCCTGTCCTAGCGGGTAGTAGACCAGATACAAAACAAGGTTCCAAAAAGCGTATAAGTATCATGGCTTATTTATAAGACCCGGTTTTTTCTCCTTTCTCTCCTGCCCTTTATCCGCACACTCAATGAGCACAGTCCCCTGCCTCTGCTACACTTTTTAATATCCTTTTTCCAGCGCTCATGACTTAAGCTTCAGGAACATGTCAGCATGTAAGGATAGCAGCAAGACCTCGGTCCTAGTCCTGTTGAGTACTTAATACTCAGTCGTGTAATTTCCCCACATACCGGGACGACCGGAGCTGTGAAAAGAACGAGAAAACCCGTGTAATTTCAATCACATATGGAATACGGACTAACAATTCTCTGCTCGAACGGCTACCCTCGCTTCCATACGATTAAGGCTAGCACATCCTTTGTAGTTTTGTAGTGACAAGTCCGAACGTTGCTCTCTCTCTCTCCTTCTCTCTCTCTCCCGGCCAGTGAGCTAGTCTTATTGAATAAAATATGAGACTAAGCCCCTTCAACTTTATGAGTGGATAAATGATTTGAACAGATACAAATATTATGGTGAATGCTGAATCAAGTCACCGTTTATACGCCCAAATTCAATATGTATTCAGATTAGTTCCACATCGCTTCTCTCAACTTCTGTTTCCAATCCCTATGGTCTACCTCCCGCTGATAATCGCCACGGCTACGAAGTCTATCGCCTATTTTTGCGCTAAAGCTTGCATATTCTCTCACGATAGCAAACGGCTCCGAAACGATCATTCCCAAAAGGAAGGGAAGTTACAGATTATTTCTCGCGTTTAAATGGTAGAACGAGATTGTTTATGAGATCAAAGATTCTCATAAGTCTTAGTACTCCCGTTTCTAATTTGCAGTACCTGGGTGAGGATTCAGTTCGTGTACACAATCAGGAAGGCATCCATAAATTGATTGTACTGTGAAGAGAATATTCACAAATGTACTAGCTTTGCCTCTCGCCCGTAGGATTAGGCACACGCTACAAGAGGGGCCGTGGCATTGTAGCGACAATTTCCCGAGTGTGTAAACGTAAATTTGTGAAAGAAAATCAAAAATATCAACACTGCCAACTGACAGTTTGCTCGATTCTTCTTCTTCTTTTTAATCTTTGCTCTTTTCACAAAACATAATCGCATCAACGTTTCTTCCCATAACAAAATATCCAAACGGTGGTCTCCTTTCACAAATCTGTGTGTCCGCGCAGCGCTGACAACAAGGGCTGCGCTAACAAGCGTGAAATGTGCCGTTACAGAATTAAAGCATTAGATACTGCATCATAATGCCTAATCCGGATCTGTATCCGGCTGACTGAGACAGGTCTTTGGACAACTGCTGTCAATATTTGATGTGCTTGGCAGCGGGGATTTTTCCCCAAAAATTTCATTCAGACAAGCCGATGACAGCAAAAGATTCTCAATGAAAATATCAACACCAACTATACCCTGTCACTCACACCTGCCTCTCTCCATCTCAACAAGTACTCGGCACGGACTCACTCACCCAAATAACAGATTCCCTCTGTGTTCCTTATCATACTCTTCTCTTCATTCTACCAATTCCAGCCCTCAGATCGCATGAGTCTTGCAGATCAAGGGAGCATTCACTAAAAATTCCTCTAAACGTCTTACCCGAGCCGGAAGCGAGGTGAACAAATACCAGGCTCGTCCAGAGTACGAGTCCTAGCGATACAGCAAGTTGATCGATTAACGGCTCATCGGCTCATTTGCATTACTTTATTAGGCTGATCGATAGTATAATTCGTAGAGTATTCTCCAGCGCCTACATTATCAAATTGAGGACTTTTTAGTCAAGAAGTAAAAACATTCACGCGCGAACAATAAATAAGACAAGAGAAAAAGCGTGCCGTTTGGGTGCGGAGAAACTGCTGAAATAAATTTACTCCGCCTGTCGTTGACACATTTGAAAACATTAACTCATCGGCTCCTTGACTTTTTCCGCTTTCTCAGCTACTCGAGCACCAGTTTCCCCAGCTTTCAAGCTCATTTCAGTCTTTTTAATGCCACCACACACTGCTTAAACTCCACCCTATGCTCTTTTTGGAGCTCACATTTGCTGTCACAAGTGGCAATAGTTTCCGAAGCATCGTCTCACTTCATGTTGGCGTCCTAATCAGATGTTAATTTCTGTTTCCTTTTTCTGCAGCTTAAAATATGATAGGTTGGATGTCGCTCCGACGCGGCCCCTTCTAACCGATATGAATGTACAGTTACCTCTAGGTTACGCATGTTTGACATCCATGCCTAGATTTCTGCTCATATTGCATACCTTTGGGAGATTCCACCATTCTTTTTGCAACATTAAATGCTCAGAGTCGTTATCTGGCTCTGTGATATAAAATCCTTGTTCAAGAGGCTCTTAGAATGCTCAGCAGACATTGAATATTGAAACGACTCTTGTTTTTCAGAGGACAAAGAGCGACTTGGCGACAAAGTATTTTATCACGATTGAACTGCGAATGCCAACATTTTTCTCCCAGTCTCTTCTTCTTACACGCTCTTTTAGCATGGCACCAACATCCAGAGTTGATCTTCCCGTCATTTATCTCAGCAAGTGGACCTGCTTACTCCACGTTATTCGACTGTACGACGAGAATTCGTTAGATAAGGAGATCATAGATCAAAATAATTAGCGATAAATTCTTGTTCAATAGCCTTGTGAGGAATCAGGAAGTCTGGGACGGAGGAGCGGAAAACAAAGAAAGAATTTAAAACGGCTGATAACAGGCTCCATGTAGCGTGTAATATGCAATGAAAATTCCTCGGAAATTTATCGCAAAACACATTCGAGATTATTCAATGCTACTTTTCTTCCAAAGTGACGACAAATGAAGCCTGTAGTCGTGCTTCTCTGATAAACGCTGAACATGTGTTTATTTTCACTTTGACATGTGTACCTACTGCTCCTGCTTCCAAGCCCAAGTCTTTGCTAATAATGAAAACTTTTTACAGGAGCTGCTGGTGAAGTGAAACAAGAAACACATTTATCAGCAACACCCTTTGCCATTCTGCCAAGGCCAGGTCGAGATGGCACGGCAGAGAGGCAGTTCAAACTACCAAAGGAGTTGACTCATTACACAAAATAAGTTGCTGCTATCGCTGTCGTTTACCGTCATCATATAAGATCAGCATCTCCTCGAACATGGATAGGAGATTTCGTCTTCTTGTTATTGTCAGTAAGCCAGGAGGAAGATTCGAGTATTTTTCATTTCACGTCTTATATGGCTCTTGACTTGATCCGACTGAGGCTCATCGTCCACAACTACCGGATTAGCAGTGGCTGCCCAGTCAACAACTAATCTGATTGAGCGGCAGTTAAGTGGCGGTCTTCAACTTGTTACCGTCATGTCTTTTATTTCTTCAAGAATATTTAATAGCCTCATTCCCATGTTGATTCCTTTGGAAATTGCAAGATATGCGCTCAGATTGCAACCACGCTTTCAAATTTACATTTGTACTTATCTAAATGCAAATAAAATCTTGTCCCTCCTTGCCTCACTCGGTACTTTTTTAACTGTCACCCACTATTCTCCTCCTGTCACTAGGCTTCGAGCTGGGTTTTCGCTTGCCCACGCCAAACCATTTATTTCACATTGGCATCCGTGAGCGAGTCTGCAAAGGAATCTTGCGAGACATGATTTTTTAACCGTCTTCTCTAATGTTCACCGCCTCAATTCTTCTTGGCAAGGACAGAGACATATGTCGCGAAAATTTCCAGCCACTCGTTTTTGTCACTTTACAGGCCCACGTCTGTTGTGCAACTCGTCATCGCAATGTCCGTTGACTTGCGATAGGAAGCATTTACATTGTCGATTGAAATTTCATGCCTCTCGTAAATGTAGCTTCTGATAGTACCTCATGATAGCCATGTCGTGATCATGAGCTAGTATGGCTTTTACATGTGGTGAAGTGTAGTCTCCGAAAGTGGACTTTCTGCTTTGGAAAAATAATTTGCGAAGCGTAAAAAATTCCACAGCACGTCTGCCTCTCAACATCAGCACCTGATCCAATTCATTATTCCGTTGTCCACTTTAGGAACGTTTTGGTAATGTGAGGATTTTCATTTGCCGACAGGCATCATAGCTTGTTCACCACGTCAATCTTTCGCAAGTCATTCTGTTTTAGGAAACGGTTTCCGAACGTCAGAAAATCATGAGAGGCGATTCACCACACTTGATTTCTTCATGTTCAAGAAACCACTCGAAACCTGTTCGGAAGTCGGATTAGGATGTGAGAACATTAAATTGTACTCAAAGGATTCACTCGTGTTATTAGCGTCTTCTTAATCCCTCCGTCTTGAGCAACAGCCTGTGGGATGAATGTCAAGAGAAAATTTCTATATTAACTTACCACAGGTGAAATGCCTCATGATAAAGGGACCCAACCATACAATTTCGGACCCATTACCAACCTTTGATCTTTGGTTTATTCAAACACATCTGCACCGATAATATGCGGAAAGGGCTTGTGTATGTGTATGCAATACTACCATTTGTACGAGCTTTGACCCGATATGGATTGGAAGTTCGGGTAAACCCCTTCTGATCTCAGGGTGCGATAGATTGAGGTACGAGTGAGGGTAACAGCCTGTTAAGCACCAGAGTGTTAAGTAAGTAGGAAATAAACGTCGTTGCACCGCAATAATAAGCCTGGTCTGCAATTTCACGATGGTAATCTATTGTTTACTTTAGAAAATTAGAATTTTTCAGTGGGATGTGGAGGAAGGAGGATGATTTGAAGGTGTGTTCTGAAACTGCTTCATCTGTAATTCGACCACTGTGTTTAAAATGACTCAACGGCTGCAGCAATAATGAATACATGAGTAATGGGACTGGTGAAATGAATAGTTGTAAAATTATCAACATTTTTCAAGCATTTTATCAACTGGACATAATAAGTAAGTGAGCCGTTACATTAATTAGATTCAATATTAGAAATAAACAGTTTCTTCACTAGTAGTCTGTCTGTGATGCGTAGATGGAGTTATTTTTACAAGGACAGATGTCGTATGCAATGTGTCCCTATTCTCGATTTTAATGTTGCCATATGAACAGCTCGGGAATCTTAAACCGGTTTTTTCCCGCTCACCTGGTCTTTTGCTCTCGGTTTCATTAATGTTAGCAGTTCTGGCAGGTTGAAATTGCTGCAGTAACTTTTGTCTTTCATGAAATAGAAACTTTTGTGTCCGTGTGGTCAAAAAGTGTTGCGCTAATTTTTAACCTCACGTAATTTGGTTACCTTAAAATTCCCAAGGCACTCCATTCATGTTGGTAATGTTTTTTGAACCACTTAAAACAGTTACTGCGACTTCGTTTTGCTTACGCTCGAGCTTTGATGCTCGATACAGCATCGAAGCTTGAGCCAAAGTACATGCATTACCCGCACGAACATTCAGGCCGACATGGTCTTAAGAGGACCTTATGTAACATTTTAGACGACTGCCGGGAGACAGAAAAGGATGTGAATAATCTCAAGCAATTATCATCCAACTTAAGACCTTAAAACACCCACACGGATTGAAGGAGCGGAGGAGCTTGGGCCTCAAGGCATATCGCACTGGAGGAATAATGGTTGACGGGATGGAACAAGCGGGTCGAGCTTTACCTGCCCACTGCCTCATGAGCATATGAGACATAAATATCAGGTAGCAGGCAATCGCCCTCCAACTCCAACCTCACCTCCTTCGCTTGACCATAAAACGATGTAAGTTTGTGAACTTAATTAACAAGTGTTCTGGTATCTGAAACTAGATGCGTATGACTTGTTGAACAAATTTCACCGCGCAGTGGACTGGGCAATTCCTCACAATGCTATACATTTGTAAACACTACTTTCAAATCTCAATCACGGGTCTATAAGATCTCGTCACACCCACAGTCATGCAAAACAGGCTGCAGTAGAGCCTCGCAATCCTTCTTACGTAAGAAAAAGACGGCTTATTAGATGCTACTTTTGAATCTTCAGTTCAAAGTCGTGTCAGTAAAAGCATAAGGTGGTGGTACGTATAGTGGAGAGCAAGAATTCGGAGCGGCTAGGTTCAGAATAGAAATGAGCAGTTTTGCGGACATGCATGTTGAAGAAAATAGGAAAGGAAGGAAGGTTGGAAATGCAGTTGTGGTAGTACTTTAATTACGTCCCCATGAGCGAATTTAAGTAACTTCTCCCACAAGGATGTAAAACTTATCAAGGATGGAGAAACTAATCTGTTTTAAATGGAAAAAATACGCGACTGTGAAGCGTGATATTAAAAGGTTCACGATTTCCCCGGCCTCCTCCTGATTGGAACAAGAGTTTTGCCACTTTTTTTAACTTTTCATCCTCACGCTGTCCTCCTCATGACGAACGTGAAGATGAGTGAATGGGTGGGGACGGCGAGGGAATCCAGTAGTTGTTTGTACTTACTTGCTATGCAGCAGCAAACCTCCTCGGCGGATAATTATGGAAGGGATTTGGGTGGCAGTTATTAAAAATGTGCAATCAGACAAGAATTCACATGAAGAGATGATTGATATGTTTTTGCTCCCAATTGCAGCGCGAGACTACCTCTCAAAAAACTTGTTACGCTCTCCAACTACCCATATTCACGTTTTATCCAATTCTTGTCAATTCCATGTACACTTCTCCTCTTCTCGTGCAATAAATTGCTTTGCCCCCGCAACCGCCACGGGAATCAACTCGCTCTTCGCTCGCATTAACTCTAAACACCTTCACAAGTGCCAATACTTGTAAAAATGAAACCTATGCAGTAAGTAATTCATATGATTTTACAGAGGAACTGTTGCGATTTTTTTCCCCTCTCATGCCATTTCGTTCACGTAGTTTGCATGCCAGCCTACCATGCATTCACAAAACGATTCTTGGCAACGTTTCCCAGAGCGTGAGAATCGGTAACGAAAACTTTTATAANGATTCTTGGCAACGTTTCCCAGAGCGTGAGAATCGGTAACGAAAACTTTTATAATTAGTCCGTAGCTGAATTATCCTTTTTTAATTACTCCCTTTCTCGAAGCAAGTCGTTCAGGATGAAAACTGACTCCACAGTTTCCAACAACCTCTTTAAAAGATGTGACAGGCAGTTCTATCAAATCACCACCATTTTCCGAGAAAATCCTTCTGGCAAACAATTCAAGTTTCTTGGCCCAGAGTCCTCCGAAGAGGAGGAAGCAAACTGACAACTCTACTACCATATTCTTTTATATAATTTCAAGGAAATAATGTCCTTGCTTTGCCTCCACTTCATTTAATGAAATTGAGCTGATATTTTCTCCAAAGGGAGGCTGCACCATGTTTGCTCCCATACTCTAGCCGGTACTTGATCATTTGAAACTTTCTTCTTTGTGCTTTCACTCTTTTCATAATGGGTCCGTTCCTCTCCCTCCAAGTAGTTGAAGAGCTTGCTCATATAATATCACTGAGTTACGGTCGCCGAAAATGTTGATTAATTAGACGAAAACTACCAATTCCAGGGACAAATCTTTCTCAGTTACAAGAACAGAAGTTTTTTGAAGAATCCCACAACTTTCACCGCATCTCAGAATTACCGTCTCTTATAAATTCAAGGACTAGTTTGGCATGGGAAATGCAACATTTTTCGACATTCTACTTCGTCATCGATAATTTTTTACCCTAAGACAGCACAGGAAGTGGCAAGAGCTAGAGAGTGAATGCTCCTACTGTTGTCACTGTCACAGACTGTGTGTGAAAAAATGTCTCAAGTTTGTGAGCCGTAAAAGCGAATTAATTGGAACCACAAAAGCTCTTGTGTGTACACAAGCACCTGAGAGAACGGTGAGCTTGGGAGCTGGCCACTTTTTGAAAACGGGGGAAGCTCGTGGATGTCATGACGAACATGACAGAAAAAACATGTTTTCACTCATAAATGTGCCATGCTTGGCTTATGAATTGTGGAGCAAGTCGTTTATTAGATTAGCCGGATGCGAAGGCAGCATTCCCTAATTCCTTCCGTTGAATCAAGTCCGGAGCTTTGCTCGCCGCTTGTGTCTGTCAGTTATTATTTTTAATGAAAATACCAGTTGCGTCGATAACACCGAGATAAAAACACATCACATGATCATTACCTCGAAAGTTTTACCAACTTTTGCGCCCTTCTTCTGATCCTTTTCCGACAACACGTCTCGACACTCCCGTCACCCACATTGCTCATGGAGTGGCATGAAAGAAGCCCTCGCTGGAGAAAAATCAGGCACATGTGACTCCAGCAAGGGCTGTTATTGTTGTCCCAAGCAAACTTTTAATTTGTAACCCTGTGTGACTTGTGCGTCAAGAAGCTGAAATCCAGCTCTCCGTCTCTCCGTCTCTCGACCCAGGAAGTTTGATTGGCGAAGGGTTGGACGATCCTCGGTTTCTGTATCATGTATTTGTTCCAGTGTTTACACGCATTCGTAATGATCACATTACCCTTATTATAATGTTTACCCCCACGCCAAAGGCTGGCAAACAAACTATCCTGTCTCGTTATACCTCGTTACGGGTATATGGAACTGTTGAATGTCATAATTTTTTTGTTTGTTTTTCAAATTCATTTCACCAAATAATTGTAATCGCCTTTCAAACACCGTAATTGTTGTGGGGTGCCACCGTTTTCCAGCCGCATACCTGCCACGTAATTGAGTCATTTTGAAGCGATATTCCACGTAATGCATGCACATTGCGGGAGCATATTCGGAGTCAACAAGCGGAGTGATCGAAAGAGAAGCCAGTTGTGCATAACACTCTCGTCTCGAATCCTACACGAAGAAGATCAGGATGATGATGATGATGCATCACGAAATGACGAGAGGGAAAACGAGTGGGTTCCTGATGAAAATGATGAACTTTGCGGAAGACGGACTAGCTCGAATTTCTTGAAATTTGGTGTAAGGCTATACGGCAATATGCAATTCCAGCCAAGTCAAGTCAATTACACCTCAATGTACCATGGTTGTAGCCGCAACTACAAAGTGAAAGAGGGAAGACGAGAAATATTTGTACTTCACACATTGAGCAGAAGTAACATCTTCCTCTTGGTTGTATAGTATGTATACAAGGGTGTGTGACAAGTGTCGGGGATCACATTTACTTAACGTTTTACTTAATTCTGAGCCCTGCAGGAGGCATCTCGAACGGATGCGCCACGTGACAGTTGTGGCTGCAGTCAGATAAGAAAGTGTATAGGGAATAGCGTGCTTTAACGTAACAATTACATTAGAAATTTCGAATGCACTGCTCACGAAATACAGAGCCGAAAACCGTAATTTACACTCAGATTATGCTGTCAATCATCCCGTAACCCTCCCCAAACCCTCGTACATCCCTACCATCAATTACAATTCTTCTCCACAGCGTATCACCTTCTACATGATTTTCTAACTTTAAATGTAAACCTACTGCCTTAGCCTGAATTCCTGAATCTTGAATTCTACCTTCGGCGGTATGACCTTCTGGGTGACGGGCTCTCGCATCCTCCTTCCTTGCTGCCATCTTCTCTATATTAGAGAAAATCATCTACTGCTTTGTACTCCTTGTACCATTGCCGATGACCCTTGCTACATGTTCGCTCATTCCTTTTTGTTTACAGACTGAAAGATTTTACGTAAGGGATCGATATCTCACATCAACCGTCACCGCCAACCAATAAGGCCACAGTAAATCAGTCCGAGTGAGGATTTTGCCAATCAGCAGTGATTTTGCAAAAGAAATTCAGGTTTCGTTAAAAATTGTGGCAATGAATCCAGGGTATTACCAACGCCAAACCAAGGTGAAATCACACCTGGCGCAGGTCATTTCACCTGCTCAGGTTTCCCTTAATTCAACTGTGATATCCACGTTAAACGGCTCCTTTAAGATCACAGCACAGCCCGTCCCAATTAAAGTACACGCAATAAAGGCTCCTGGCGCGAGAAGCGAAATGTAATTTTATAATTATGCATCATTATTACCTTGTTCTCACGATGTTTATAGAGCTATAACTGAGAAAACCGAAGAGACTTGTAAATACTTCCTGAGGCTTTCGCCCCTCTAATGTTAAGTCGGATATTGTGTGCACACAATGTGTAGTACGATTAAAGGCAGCGCTTCAGCTCAAGTTATTTAGGTTACCTTGTCGGTGGAGCTGTGGGCTAATTAAACACCGGTTGAATAACACCAGTTTATATGTTTATTTGCCTTACCCGCGTGTACATGAGCAAGTTGATGCTGAGCCTGGATAAAGGAGAGGAGAACTGGACCTCGTGGCTGAAACTGAGAGACCGCTGCTGGATTCTTCCGCAGGTAAATCCTATTAAATCTTGACTTCGGAGAAAGATTCCATGTCCTTATCTATGCAACGTGCACGAATCGCATCGAAGGAAAGATGGTAGATTTGAGCGTGATAATTTAAATTACATTTCCAGATATCTAATTACCAGGTTCTGCAGTCGTGAATTTTAAATTCCTTCCGCTCACCGTTCAGCTTCATGTACACCCAGGAGCTGTTTGAGCTCCAATGGCGTATCATGCAGATGCATACAATCTGCCGCAGATCACGTGAATCCATGTTTCCGTTTCCAGAGTCGGTTACTAGTTACTTGCACTTCAGTTTCGGAGTTTTTTGTTCACCAAGCGTCTTACTTTCCATCCAAAACTTTAGTTGGTGCCAAAATTTCCGATTTCGGTATGTTTTTTAGGACAATTCGGGTAACAGAGCGGGCCAACAGCCTATAGTCGACGAAAAAGTCATGTGGGTATGGGGGCGTAGGCAATAACGACGTCAAAAGGTGAGGCTAACGTTGGCAATTACAAAATTTGAACAACGAAACAAAGACATTTGGTGCTAATAACATGTCAACAGAGGTAAGTGAGCAAGACATTGTGTCTGGATGTCAAGGCGTGCCGAGACAGGCGTACACGTTAGAGTTAAATGCGATTGTAAAATATGTGATGTTCTTGTGGAAATGAGAAAGATCATGTAAAATGTGGCGTAGCGTGCGTCATGTGAGATGATTGAGATAATTTCATGAGCTTTTTCTAAATAAATGATATTTGTCAGAATACAAAAGGCATCAAGTCCAGATTAGCTGAGGAACGAAGACGAGAGACAGGCTACGAATGATGGTTCTGTTATCGAGGAAATGATCGTATGGTGCTCAAATCCATCATATCATTACAAATAAACATAATATCCATCATTTAGTCCACCCGTAATTGGTATAAATCCTGCCCATCTTTTTCTTGATCTCTACTTGAGTTTTCTTGTTTTCAGGGTTGTACTTCTTCCCTCACGTCATTCCTTGTAGTGGTTGTGTAAATTTATTCACAATGACTTTCAATTTAGAACAATGGAATGCCACAATGCTACTGCTACTGTTGCCACTGCCGCTTATGATAATAAGGTCCAATTTTCTCAATTCTACTAGCTCACTTGGAAAACCGACATGCGATTGGGATGATCTTCCCGTTCTAGTTGTATTCAGCGATAGTGAATCAGGCAAAACTCTATACTGAGATACCCTAATTGCAAGGATCGATTTGCCATAATGATGTCGTCTAACATTAATGGTCAAAGAAGCCCGCACATCCGTATTAAGTAAATCTACGTAGATGAAAGTACAGGAAAAACTCTATACTGAGATACCCTAATTGCAAGGATCGATTTGCCATAATGATGTCGTCTAACATTAATGGTCAAAGAAGCCCGCACATCCGTATTAAGTAAATCTATGTAGATGAAAGTGTTTAGTCTCCAGACAGCTTTCTTGTACGCATTTTTCTGTTAAAGTCACCCCTTGTAGGACAACAATGTTACTTGCTACTTTATTATGTTTTTTGCAGTACAGCTTTTCTGGCATCTTCGGTTTGTGGTTCACAGTTAGTAAAACTATGAATTGATTAGTTTAGGCCAGTAGTTTGACACAAGATGATGCGATTCATCGAATCAAGACTTGATTCGTTTTTTTCCATGTTCTTACCTATGCCCCATGTCATGGTCTGTTCGAATTAAAAGCTACTGGAATGCAAGCAGTTTTTTGAACCAGCTCAAAAATCTTAAGCATGCAAAATATTCTGTCTTGGTCGCCAGTTCGATTCCAATCATTAAATATCCTGTCAAATCATGCCTTATTTCTCGTACAAGATTTCGCAAAACTTGACATGTAGGGCTGAACGGTTGCGTCCTTGTCCTCATCCTGGGATGAAATCGTTTACTTCGGTCATGCAGATTGAAATGAAGAACCAAAAGCATAAAATTGCTATTGCGCCTAAAAGATGTTCATTCGACTCTGATACTTTAGGGGGGCATTATGCTCTATTTGACCAATGTACGTAAATAAGAACTCATCCTGATTCAATGTTAAAATTTGAATCAGTATGCGAGCAAGTATAGGATTGCATGTACAAAGTAATTTTATCCATGTGGACTGATTCTGAAAAAGGATTTTTTCTGAGCTTCACAACTACTTGCAATCGAGTCAGAAGGCTACAATTTGACAGCAGCAGCTGTTTTACATAAACTTGCACGTAAGTTACGCAATAAAGATCTAAAACACCTTGCCCTGAAGCTGTGACATCCTCATGCGTACTTCTGACCGCTTTCTAGAAGTGGCTAATGACAAAAACGCAATGTGAGCTCGCCCCGGAGCTACCATTCCATAGGACTTTAATGGAATCAACAATGATTTTCTCATCTGCTTCTGTAAAAATCTCAATCACGTATCTCATCCCCCAGTCATCAAAAAATGACCATGTCCATTTTGCTGCTGCCGTGCGGGACTTTGTTTGTTTTAGGCAATACAAGTCCAATCTTATCTTCATCTTAAGTAGCATTTGAATAAACAAAATTCAAGCATAAATTAACGGCAACCGTGTACCTTCTCATGTTAAAATTAACAGCTCCCGGCCATGGAAAACTGGTGCACTAAAATCCGTTGGATGGACGACCTAACCTATTTTACCTGCTGTCTAAATCTTAAAATCTGTTTGTCCTCTCCACCTTCTTTCGAAATTCCAAGAGTTGTGCTGAAAAAATAAATTTTAGTCAAGCTGCAAGCCATCTCTGGTCGTCTTGGATTATTCTGTTGCATGACTTGAGAAAGAAAGTGGGAGAAAGCTTAACCAGAGTGCTAATACAGGCTCAGTAGTCGCATGACTTCGCACAAGGGCAAAGAACTTGTAAATATCCAAGGGGAGTTGAGAATTCACCGATTTGCTTACTTGAGGAAACGCAGGTAATTGCAATCGTCTTGGATCAGGTTCCAACTCACTGTGTGTGGCAGAGATGCAAAAAGCAGGAGCAGAGGAAAAAAAAGTTCCAAGCAATTAGTCACAGGAGGCCTTAAGCCTTGAAGGTGTTTGGTACATTTGTTGGTGTGCAGAATCTTTTGTTTCTCATGATTGCTGAAGTTAGAAGCCGGGGTTGGGACTGGCAGGGTAGAAGCTTGCAGAGGATGACGGTGGGGGTTGGTAGGAGTGGGAGCAATTATATTTGTGAACCTTATCTCGCTACGTGTGTGAGTGCTAGAAACATATGTACAAGTCAAACATGGTGTGTGAGATGATCAAGATAGCGAGTTTCCTGTGTGGAAATCCAAATAGTTTGCATGATCATCACTGTTTTCAAGTTTTTCTAGCCTTGGGAGATGTGGAAGACTCGTAATTGCGGCCCTTAATACTCACATTAACATAATGGAGCGAGAATGCCGCCGACAGCCATTTGCATACAAATAATCAGGATGACGCCTATTCATTATTATTGCCTTTACCATTTCCTCCTCTTATCCATACCGTATGATGTGACCCGTCGTCGTGGTCGTTGGCGGAAAAATATTACCTGAGAGTGATAGCAGTAGCAGAGCAGGAGTCGCGGTAACGCCACGACGCTGGCTTCATACACCACACGGCAGCGGCGGAACAGAGAGGATCGAGGATGATGATGGGCAAGAGCGACAGCTAAAAATTCTAACACCTTGAAAGAACATGTTGTTCCTTCGAATTCTGAGCATTTCTCAACCTGTTTCAATCAGCCGTCCTTCCATCATCAGTTGTAACTATATCCTTCCGCAGATGAATCTTCCCAGCAGCAGAGCACATCATAACTCATCCTCTCGTTGACTCCCCAAGTGAGGCAACAACTCTGCCGCAACATTCACACATTTCACGCCAACTGCACGGCACGCACAAGGTGTAAACTAAACTCAGCTACCAGAGAATTCACTCCCCAGTCGTGTAATACATCACTTCTTATTGCAGATACACTGCAACATTTTCCAACGTCCAGTCACCGAACTACGCCACGGAGCACTCGTAGGTTCCCAGCACCTTGCTATCGTCAGAGCGAATCTTATTCGGCACACCTGTGCCGTGGAACAGCGCCTAAATTTACACCCACCCCCGCCGTCTTCCTTCCCTACACCTTGTGTGGATCACAGGCTGGATTTTTCCAACATGCACATGACGAATGACCGAATGAATTTTCTTTTACACTTGTCGTCTCATTTTCAGGATTAACGTCCTCCTCCCACCAGACCGCCCATAACTGTAATTAAAATCAGCATTAATAGCGCCGCTGGACTGGAATTGCGTGCTAAATTTCTGGCTACCCGCATTATAATTTTACTCCGGAAACTAAAAACTCCACAGCTCCGCTGGCGGCTTCCCCGCAGTAAATTAAAAAACCTCATGTTGCTCAACATGCATCTCACAAACGATTCCTCATGTCATGACATTCTCAGTGTTGACTGTGGACACACGTAAGTACATTCGCACCACATCAACTCCAGCACTTGTGATCTTGCACCCTCAGTTTTGCGGCTACACTACTGTACGGGAACCAGGAATAACATTATAAGAAACTTGACTCAAATGCAGAAAGGTACAGGTACGTAGCGGACTTTTTTATTCATCCGCAGTCATGAAGCGCCACTGAATTATTTATGAAGCGAGAGAAGTCGTTCCTTCCTCCGTATGCGGGACAAAGGGTCTGAATTTGCTCAAGTCAAGTCTACCTGTGTATAACTGCAGTTGGTCTTTTCGCAAGGAAACCTATACATGTTAACCTGTGCTGAACACAAGTTTGCCAACACTTGACTAATACGACTAACCTCATGCACAAACGATTCGCCCATGTTCCAAGGTGTGATACAGAATTAGCCATTCCTCTAACCCTTGATTTCTATTTGGGAGCAGCTACTTTCATGTGCGTTACCATACCGAAAATTACATGAAAGAGGGGTTAATGAGCAAACCTTAGACGGTTACGTAGACAGAAATGTAAAAAATATTCACTACCATTCTTTGATGGTAAACCATAGGAGCAATTTCTCAGTTGCCTAAACGCCTTTGTATTACGCTCTTACCTACCGGTGAGTTGGTTTTCTGTGCTGTATATTACGTGTCAAACAAAGTCGACGACAATTTCATTCGTGTCACAGACACATAAAACAGCGAGTGTGGCCGTGTATCCACTCCATTAGGCTGGTCTTCTCTCTCCTTGTAATTGAATAAGCTGTATAATAATATCCAGGCTGTCGGTTCTTTACCTTAAATTATTCCTCTGGTCCTCTTGTTTTACCGCTTTTAAAGCCCGAAGATGGTCGATTATGTCCAAACTTTGTCCTTTCACAGAGCCAAGAGACTTTCAAAGCAAGCGTTCATTGAGAACATGAACACAATTCATAGGCAGGTGTAGTGTCACAGCTCGTACAAATTCATGGGAAGGTCAAAGGCATAAACGTTGGAGGAGGAGGAGGAAGAGAGGAAAAGAGACAACGACAGAGAAATTACCACAGAGAAACGATTAACAATCATAGTCTTGTATTGTTTCACCTGGGCTATTAAAATATTTTCTCCAACCAAAGATCACAGGACACCGATTCAAAGAAGATGCAAGCTTACAATGCTGTCATTCACCTCGTTTAAATTACAGATTTTCCTCATCACTTCCATCCGTCTCCGCCGTTTTATGGCCCACCCTGTTTTACAACCTGAGCTTTTGGTAGAACTAAAAAAGCCTTAAGCTAATTGTGTAGCTGAGCTTGGTTCAAAAGTTAAGAATTAGAATTGTTATGCAGTCCCAGTTGCTGTGCTTGGATTCAATCGGGTAATTATTCAGAATTGGTCAGTACTTCGCTGAAGACGAAGCGTATTAAAAGCTAATTATTATTGAGCTACAGTATCACTCAACTACGGGATTTCCTTTGTAATTGCAATAGATCTTGCGAAAACGTCAGTTTGATTTTGCCACCTTTGTAGGAAAATGGAAGAAAAAGGTACACATCAAGAGATATTTTCACATGCCCGTGACAAAAATGAAATGTACATGGCACCCCATTAATATTCATTCTCTCACACGGCCTTCGCAACTGCTTACAGCCTACTAGTGCTGTTCAATCGCATATTTTTCATACCAAAGCCTTCATCATAGGAAGAGGAGGTGAATTTTTTCACCATGTCATGACAGCCGTATTATTGTTCCTTCCAAGCATGACAAAGTACATGAGCCAAATAAGTAGCTTCCTAATGACGCATTCAATTTTTGTCCCTTCTCCGTGATATTTAACTCAATTCTATGTACTCATTACACATGCTTCCACAAATCAACTTTATTCGTTACACTATGACTGAGGTAATGCGTAGCATTTAGACCGGAAGCATCGCAGGGATCACCAAGGACTGTCACGCTTTCAAAGGCGAGTGATCGCATGGTAACCTGCTAGACTTTTTCAATCTCAATCAGCTCCATTTCACATTTTTGGGAAAGTGATGAACGAAAATTAATAATGATCTCCTAGGACAATAGCAAAACATGTACAAAAGCAGGCGCACTTTTGTCACTGTCCTAGCTGTCAGTGCTCATGCCCTGGCGACGAGATGCAAAGCATGGCTGATTGAGCGTAGGAAGAGACGTCTCCTTGTCTTATTTTTACAGAGGACACACTTCGGTAAAAATCTTGAGAGACCTGATCATCCCGCACGGACTGACTTGAGCGGGACTGATGGAGGGCGGTGAAAGAGTGTACGCTCAGCTGAAAAATCGAGGCGAACAAAATAAATTAACGTGACATGGACTGACAAGTGGATGACACGTATAGATGACTTGCTCTCAATGTTGGTTTTCCAATTTCGTCCCAATGTTTTCCTCCCTGTTTCCCCAAACATTGCTCCACTCAAGCCTAAACGTTTCTATTGTCAGCGGAACTTGGAGAGGCTGCAGTGGAAGAATTACCCGGTCTGGGATTCACTTTAGCTGCCGAACTTTTAGTGACTTCATTTTCATTGCCACATTCAAGGAGAGGGCCGAGACGCAAAATAAGTTGAAATCATTGGTTGACAATTAACAATATCGGCTTGCTCTCTCAGCATTTTTTTGAGGAGTAGCGATTTTGTGAAATGCATTATTGCTTCTTCTACAGGTTATCACGATTGCTAAAGCTTAACAAATGAGAAACAGAGGCAAGGGACAGGTCTCCTTTGACAGATGGCGCACAGCACGATGAACAAGTTAAGTACATGCGAAAAGAGCGATAGACATGTGTGAGTAAGACGTTGAAATCGAAGGAGAATTTTTAATTGATCCTGGCAGGTCATATTTTTCACGCGAATGCAAAAGATTACCGTGTTCCGCTGATGAAACCACAAGAGGTTACTTACAACATCTAACAGCTTGCCTCGAACACGCTTCATGATCCCAACCAGTTTGAACCGACCGAGGAGAGTGCGAAAGGGTTTTAGTTTAGTTAATAATTCTATGGAATTAAATCGTACCTCTTCCTCTTTTGCTCGATTTATTCGAGTCCTATTCTCCAAAACACGTTTTTGGTATGTTAGCAGGGAAAATGCTCGAAATCACACTTATGATAGAAGGAACTCACAGACCGCAGCTGAAGAAATCGAGCAAAGCGAGGCAGGAGCTCGCGGAAAGTTTTTTAATGACAGGCTATGTGGAGTGCTTTTTCCGTGACAATGTGACGGATCTACAAGCTGAGCAGATGAGGATAACGAATTTTCTACATTATAATTAAGTTCTCAGGATCCAGTCTGAAAGCGGACGGAGAAGCGCCGTGAACTTACTCGGTTAATAACCGAGAAACCAGTTAGCAAAGGGTTGGAGGAGGAACGAGAGCGCGCTGCCGCGGCGCTGCTGGAAAAGAAAGACCCAACTTTTTGAAATTGCAGGGGCAGATTTTCAAGTAGTGCATGTACGTACATAGTATGGTGTCGGAAAAGAAAATGTGTCAAACGTAACGTGTGTTCTGATGCCAAGCTAATTTGCATACGTGTTTCATAATCAGTATGGTGAGAAGAAGTACAAGCTAAACATGCAGTACTACTACATTCGGTCCATGGATGTGTGGCGGCTGGTTGCTACGAAGATGCCGTGCTCCGCTTGCATGCTACACCTTTTGGCAGGAAGTTTGTTTGAGTGTGAGACTTTGCATGTGGAATAATTGAATGATTCGCAATTCATCCTTCGACTTGACACGCTACAACTACAAAAAAAGCCTTGCTCATGCTATGCTACAGCTCGATACGTTTCCTATAGCCAAGAGCTTATTATCTTGCCTCAACTGGATGTGGTCTTAGTACCTTATACCTACCACGGCACGGGTAAATTTGCCTTCTAGTCTTGACTTATTACAATACTAGTTGCGAGTTTGGATTCCAAGCCTGGTAATCCCTCCTCGTTCACATCTGCCACTTGATCGCTAGCAAAATGATACCATCGCCTTTGCGCAAGGAGCGACCACTGGGCACTAGGTAACGATGTGACTCACAGTAGGAGATGGTGGCGTGATATAATTCCTTAAATCCGTCCATCATTACTTGACAATTGGTGATGTGAAACTATGCTGAGCAAGTGTCATGAACGCGATAAAGTTCTCGCAAAATTTACACCACGACATGCAAATTCACATCAAAGTGTTAGCGATCACCTTATTATTGACGCCAACGGCTTGTTCACCCTCCTCATTCCGAATCTTTGGTCTAATTTCCTCGTCTTCAAGCCAGAGGTGCCGTGCAGCTGATGCTGGTTATTGCCAAAAGGTCCGCTCTCCGCGCATCAATCAAACGTACCGACCAACTTCATTTGAAACAAGACACGAAAACCATCCTTCCGTCACAGCAAGATAGCAAACAAGATTGCTGTGTAGAACTTGTGTAATTCCATAATAGTTTCATCAGATCAGAATCAGCTCATGCACGCTCACCGGAGATTCACAATTACCAACGCTCGCACCTATTAAACCGTTGCCTTATGTAAAGCTCACCAGTAGTAAATTGAGGTCAGGCATCATGTAGCAGAAGAGATACATGCTGCTGATGTGAGATCGCGTAAGTCACAGCACCGTGTTCTTTACTTGATCCGATCCTACCGACCAATTACGAAACAAAGACAGCTTCAGCAAGTGGAACCAGATTAAAATGGCCGGTGTAAAAGAATCCCTGCCACCTTCTGAAAATTATCTCAGTGAGAGAATTAACTATCATAATTAACATATGAAGCAACTACCACATACTTTTAGGGAAAACATGAATCGCAAGGCTAACTCTCGTTCTGAATATCAGAAGAGGAGTTGTAACAAAATCTTACTTCCATGACCCAACATGTTGTATTCATGTTGGTTTCATATGTTCATCTACATCTTCTATGAGGATTTCTTAGTACGGTGGTTGATAATTACACTACCCGTTTTCTCTGAGAGAGCAGGCGGGCCCGTGGTCTGTCCGAATGCCCTTTAATAACAACCTTATTACGATTACAATTATTATTGCCACCACTTCAACTGACAAGTGGAAGGATCCAACTGATAAAATCATGTTGATGACCATTCTCCGTACAACTTGGGTGGAAACATGCTCTTTAAACCAAGTGTTAACGGCACAATAGCTGGGTTAGCCGCATACTACAATTTAAGCAAAGAAAAATGAAATGCAACAAATCGGCTTGTAAATAATCGCAATGGCTTTTTGTAGACATCTCACTTACTTGCTTTTGCAAGGAGATGGAGCATGGAAAACAAATGCCTTAGCACCCAAACAAGGAGCGGTCGGCATCAGAAGGTAAGAGAAGGACGGGATGGTGCTGATGAGAAGAAGAATCTGTGATTTAAAACGTATGGGGCGGAGATGGGGGTGGAGATGACGATGAATACTATTAGGTGTTTAAGTACTGATGAAAGAAAGTAAAAGGTTTGCTGCAGCGAGGATTGAACAAGTTTGGAAATACTCATACGATTATTACTTATTGCCTGGGCGAAGCCAGCTTGCTCGAGTCCGGCTGTGTGTGAATCGGAAGGCGGAATACACTAAGAAAATGGCCTATGTTCATGGCATTCTTAAGTACGGTATTTATTTAGTGAATTGGGTACTTTTCCTTAAGAATGTAAAATGTATTATGGCCTATTGGAAGTAAAAGGGGGCGTTGAATGTGGTCTACAAAATTATTGTTTCCGCACACTACCCAAAGTGAAATTACCGGTCAAATGAGTTGCGACTCAGGTGAGATAATCCGTATGTTGAAAGGAGGAGGAAAGGAGGAGAGGGAGGAGAAAGGTGGCTGTGCTTGATGGGGAAATTTGTACTGTCTGCACACAAATCCGAGGCGGAGGTGCAAGCTGGAAAATGTCTCCAGTTTACCTGCCTTTTACTCACAGCAGTGCAGCGGTTCCGACTTTTTATCCGTAAACATTCCCTGCTCGCTTTAACTTTACGACCGAGAGGAATTAACAGGTATTATTCTCAGACCCGCTCTTTATGCACCTCTCCCATGACATGGTGATGGACAGAAGGTCTGCTGGGGGCGGCTGCGAGTGGGGGCGGAGGTAATGGTAATGTAACAAGGTGGTGGAACATAAGGTTAAAACCTGATGCTGCCAACTTATTAAGCGGCCTTTAAGTCGGCAAGGTAACTGCAATTGGGCATGAAAATGCGGGCATTACAGCAGGATTTTTTCAAGTCTCAGCCGTATGCATGCACGTCCCCTGTGACTCACCGTAGACTTTCTTTGGTGTCGGAAGAAATCACATGGAGAATTTGTTCGATTACCCCATATTTTCCTGTATTCCCCTCTACACATTGAATCTTTTTCGGTAATGAAAAGGAACTGGCGCCAGAGGTAAGACTGTGGAAAGCGTGTGACGATCCTGCTGGAGTGAATGGGCAATAGAACTAAATGCGTTAACCCTCTTTTATCCCCTTAATTACGCTGTGTGCCTAATGGAAGCCATAGATTTTTATTGCCCCTCACTGAATTCCTTTTGTCTCTACAACTGGCACACACACAGTTTGCTTATCACTCGGATCATCTATTCCACATTATTTCCTTGGTGACCGCTCATGTAACTGAAACTTTTACTAAGTGAGTGCATTTACCATTCCCAGTCCCTCCTGCCTCTGCGTATTTTGCTCTTAATCCCGCAAAACAATCAGCCCACCGGCACTACCTGACTGGACATTATCGCACCTCACGGCACATCAGACAGATGAACTTGTTCCTCTTGTCACGTCAAACGGCCCATGCTCAAAATCAAGGAGCGTTGAACAACTGCCTGACCCGCGACCTTGCTCCGAGTGATGTCGCACAGAGTTTTCACCACGGCGTCCGACTAATCTCTCCACCGCGCCCCCGTTCACAAACATTTCACAACTCGTACATTTCCTAGGCAATCAGCCCCACGTATCACATATCAGAATGCGAGCAGACAGGTTAACCTGTCTCAAGATTGTCATAGCGATGACCTGCCAAAACCCTTGACATTTCTCATTACAAGTATTCATTAGAGATAGCCAAGTTGGTCCGTGTCTCCATTCCGAACGTGTGTCCTTCAGTCTTTCTTGCATAGGATCTCCTCGGCTCAATGAGGTAAAAAAGCATGTAATAGCGTCTCTATAGCTAGCTACTGCTTTTTAACCGAGGTAAAGACTCAAGGAGGTGACAGCCGTTATTCTCCTGCTACTTCGATATCTTGACGTCATCAACTCCGATCACAAGTGCATGTACGAAGGAGCATGAGTCATAGGTTCCGCGGAGGCTGTAAATAGTTACGTAACTCTATTTTCCGATAAACTTAAAACAACTGAGTGATAGAGTCCGGACAAGATACAGCCGGTACCGTTCATCCACTACTAGTAACACAGTTACCTAGTTTGCTCCAGTTTCAGTTGCACGGGTGCTAATCAAGACTTAAGAGCCGTGGAATCATTCATTTTCGGTTTGCATTCAAATTAAGTTTTTGTCTAAGAGGAATACCATGTGAAACTGCAAAAGGAAGCTTGGTCAACCGCCTTTTTCTTGGCATTGAAATGAGAAAGCTGTCACGTTGCTTCCTTCCCAAGTTGCGCACCTGGTAGCCTCGCGTTTAAGTTTAATTTAATCGGATTATTTCAACCGCAAATGGAATACCTGGGACCTGGAAACTTGCTCAGCTGAAAGCTTGTACAAGTCACCACCGCGCATTCAGGGCTCCCACTGCATTCGGAGCACGGGAGTAGTAGCTGCACCTATGCTGTGTGGGACTCAGTGTGATCTGGATTTTCTACTTTGGAATTAACTTTTCAATCAAATGTGGACGTGGATTACCTGGAGCTGTTTAGCTGGCTGATTCAGTCAAAGAAGGAGATGGAGAAGACGGTGCAAGGGGTACGGAAAGGAGTGGATCAAGTGATACACATTGCTGTGAGCTCATCCCATACTCTCGGCAGACCACCAAAACTTAAAAGGGAGGGTTTCAGAGGATTATAAAGCTGCTATAAATGCTTCTGAATAGCAGTTACAATTACAGTGACCATATATTCTTCCTTGTTATCACCGAAGCATCATGTTTCCCTCCTTCCTTAGTATTCTGAGCGGAGAGAGCTGAAATATGGTTATGCATGTGAATTATTTATCTGTTTTTTATCAAGTGTGATGAAAACTTGTATTTTGTCTACCCTATGCCACAGCTCGGGGTAAGTCCAAACGATAAGAGGAACTTACAACGAGAATGGACTTGATGAGCCTGGAGGAATAATAAAAATCAGTTTATTGATGCATTTAGATGGATAAAGGGCTTGAATGAAACGTTTTTTTAATCACACACTTAATAATAGTGTAATTGCAGTCTCTTGTGCAATTGTTTACTTTAGCTCCCTGAGCACACTCTCCCTGCCTCCGTCCTTCTCACTGCTCCCTTGTAAAGTTACATGAGTCGAAACACGCTGTTTCCAAATGTTTCTTATACGACTAGTTCACATCCACTCTCCATTCCTACTCAATAATTATATATCTGTTCCACTGTATGATTCCAAATTCTACCTTTGCAGCTCTCCTTCATCCTCCGAAGTACAATGAGAGCCAACCGCTACTTCCCGGAGCCTGTAACATTATTAGCTTCTGGCTGGGCAAAATTTCGTTTCCTTGCCATTATAGCTGTGTCCGGATTATTCTAGCGAATTTTTTTCTGTCCTTGTTTTTATGACGGTTTTTTGAACTCTGCAGCTAAAAAAGAGGTTGAATGAATGCTAGACTCTTACATGAATACGAAATCCAAAAGTGTCTACCTTGCTCCGATTCCAGAGACCCTTTAAAGCATAACATCCCGCTGGAAAGTGACATGATGTTGTGAGCCCCATTTCTTGAAGGTAATAATAACTATAATGCAGAGTTGAAGGACTGGTTTGTTGTTTATGAGATATTTGTAGACGATGTAGTCACCTAATGATTATAAAGACGGAATCGGGGCTAACTAAGTGTTTTTCGTGGTAACTTTTTGTGGAATGTTGCGTGCGGACCGCACAAAAGCATTCAGCTAAACAAGGCGATTAAACTGAGGACCAGGGAAGAACACCCATCGGAGAAAATAAGTCGAGAAACCTACGCATAACGGATGGGATGGAGAGAGCAAGTCGACAAAACGAGGTTGGAAAGCCGCCGCCGGCATTCTCCTCCTTTCACAACCACTGTTAACTTGGATTGATGCAACGTTTTAATAAGAAAATAATAACCGAATACATGTACTTTAAAGCTTGTTATTCTCTTAGCATGTCTCTCAGGCTGTGGCTTGCGCTTGTTACACTACAGGAAGGAGATGTGAGACGTGAAGAAGATGCGAGGGGGGAAATCCGTCCTCTTGAAAAACAGTTCCGTCCACCGGTTCGGGGAGCTTGAGGGCAATGTAGTACCCGGGTTTTGTGCTACCGTTCCTTTTAGTGGTTGGAGTCCCTCGGGAAGGAGGAAAAAGCTGTGTTCGTTACATGTTCCAAGAGCTGCCTTACGATAAGAGCGCATGTCGTTTCCTCCGGTTAACATGTGGGGGTAAAGTAGCTGCTGTTAAGATATCTAGTTGTAGACACATTGCTTGTGATGCATTCCCAGCGGGCTTCAACTCCGGTTCTAGCAGTCGGGTTGGGAGCCATGTAAATTATCTTCCGAAAAGATTCCTTCTCCCAAATACCAAGAGACAACTATTTGAAAGACCAAGACGCAACATGCTCTTTCTCTCCAGCTCGCACAGATCAAGTCCAATCCATGTCCGCGAATATGCGGTCGTGTACTCGAGACGGAATCTCGTTACGTACGCGTTCTCGTAGTACCGCAATAAGAAGCATAGTCGTATGCTGGCCAGGCCAAGGAGTTGACTGAAAGAGGCATGGTAGCGTGATGGCTATTACGGAGCATGTTCGAGATACCAAGGCACGGAGACTCATTACTGGTTTGTGTCACTCTATCTTATCTGAGGAGAGATTTATTTCCAGGCTAAGGGATCACCCTTTTCAAAACAAACTATAAATCTAATAACTATCCTCTGCTTATCACCGCTACTCATCTTATGACCCTGTACGTATTTATATTCATTATCATATGCACAGGCGAATCCCCACTTTACATCATTCACTTCACGCTTACCCACCAACACAATGTATCGGAGTACATCCTTTCAAGAACCTTTAAATGCCTCCTCAAGAAGATGCGCATGTATGCATTCAAAAACAAATCGCTGGCCTTTCCAAGGGCGTGCTTATGAAAACATTGAATTTTCCTTCCAGCTCCTGACGAAGAATGACCTAACCCGGTCTCTCTCCTGAATATTTTGGGATGAAAAATATCTCCTCCTTTTACTACCATTCCTCACTTCCGTCACTTCTTGTAACATCTGTCAGTCACTCATTTTTTACCACCTGAATAAAGTGGCTCACTGCTTTACTTTTCATCGAACCACCGTGTGTAGCAACAACAACAATTATTTATTGAACCAAGGGTCAAGCCCTTGTCAGAGGCTCGATTCATCCTGTCCAATCTTCCTCTCTGCCTTTCTCTCTACCCCTTTATGTATGCAGGCGGATTAACAAACAAGATCATGTTTACTATTGCACTTGGATCATTTCTTAGCTGATTTGTAAAGTCCATGTCGTGCTACACAAATGAAGACTTTTATTTCAAGTTTCAAAAGACTGCATGCAAGTTGCATTGCAAGCTCGGATCACGACTTTGAAACTGCATTCGCAGCAACTTTCTCCAGAAAGACAAGTGTTCACTCGTTGCGATAACTGGTTTTGCAAATGTAAATCTACTCGAATCCCATGCTATGGGTCAAATTGCAAAGGATTGCAACTGACCTTCTGCAATTCTGTTCACAGGCTGTCAGTTAACTGAAGGTGATTTTTTAACTAGGTACTAGTTAAGATTTTTTTCTCTCCTCTTTTGCAACCTGTCTTTCGTGCAAGTTTAAAGACGAGTTACTCGAAAAAGACTTGCGATTCTCAAAGCCTTATACTCTTCAGTGACTGTTACAAGGTCAACTGCTGGCTGATACTGGGTTCCACCATTAAATCTAGTCAGCCCATAGTTTAGAGCGAGTCCTACTACTGACAAATGATATCGTACGTAGGAAAACGAGGTGAAAGTCACAGACCGCATGTTATAATTTGTACGAGGAGCAGTAGCTACACAAATCCTTCCTTCAGACGTTTGTGATGTTATTTCATTACGGTCAAACTTGTTCAATGGTTTGATCGGGAAGAACCCCGTGGGGAGTGCAGTCCGGGACGGTAAAGAATGAAATTATGACTTCTTTTACTACTTCCATGCTTTATGGAATGTTTTGGTAGTCGGAACAATAAATATAAATGAATTCTTGCTTGGAAATCCTAGGTGGGATTTGCTTATCATGTTCTCAGTGTCCAAATCCCTCAAGCTCGCTGTCTACTCAATACTGGTCTTGTTTCTCTAGTTGGCTTGTAAGGAGAGAAATGAGAAATCGTCTCGCTTGAAATATTTTTGTGATATTTCAACGAGTGGAATGTCCGCGTCCGTTCCCTGTACATACTTAACTATGTGGCTTTTCAAGTCCAGATTCAGAGGAGCATATCGGAGGAGCCACGGACGCTCCTACCTTGTTCAGTGGTACAGAATATATTATTTCCTTTATACGAATTAAATATTACAGGACACGGATCGGAGATTAAAAATACTGGCTGAATGGAACAGAAGCGCAGAGCAACAATTACTTGTAATGGATGCACAAAAAGAATTCGAAAACTCCGCTTGATCCAAATGTAGTACATGTTTAGCCATTTCAATAGACTTTGTGTAACGATCATGATGATATGATGACTTAATAGAATCACTACTCGCTTCACCATTTCTCAAATGCCTCCTTTTGGTTGACAAAAGCACATGATTAATATGTTGAGAAACCAGTCATGACAATCCTACAATGAAGACTTCTTTGGGCAACGAACACTTTAAAGGGACCACCCCTAAAACGCTCAAGATGAAGCAATGCTATGCGACTCATTGAGGAACTCCCGTATTGGAAAGCTACTGACTTGCATACTTTCTTCACAATTCAAAAATGTGCTTTTTCAGATATTTTTTTGATGCTCATGAAACTTGAAGGGTTTGCAACAGCAGACAAATTTTTTTCGGAGCAAGTAGGTGCAAGCAATGTAACTTAGACGTGCTAATTAGCACCGGAGCACCTAATAGTATCCGTTGGCCAGAGCAGTTCAAGACGTAGCGAAATTACTGAATTAGTGCAAGGGCAATATTCCAATGATTTCCCACTGTTTTGTCATGGTTATGTTTTTGCTTGCAAGATGAAAATTTAACTAGGACTCTTGACAACGAATATTTACCAGTGACTGGTAGTTAAGCCTACATATGCTGAAATTCAAAACAGTTTTAATGCAACTGCAAAGAATAACAGTAAGCATTGAATGCACGCAAGTTCAAAACGTGGACTGAGGGTAAACAAGAAGTTTGGAAAAAATAGAGCAAGAAAAGTAGCCTACTCATTGTGGTGACTCGTGTAACAAAGATGGAGAGATTAAAATTAGGTTATTGAATGTTGAATGTGGTTGAAGGAGCTCCCTTTCGTGCGCAGTCAGGATTTGAACAGAGAACAGAGGCTTGAAAAGGAAGAAAAGTGTGAAATTGAGATGAGAACTTGGTACACTTGATTCATTCTGACGTTTGTGCTTGAACGCCTTCTCGGCATCCAAGAATTGAGGCGTTTAATCTCCAAGAAGCCAAAGAACAGGAAAAGCACGACAGGTTAAAAAACAGGAATGATTTCTTTCCATGATTTTTTCAGTCCTCAATCCCCTTTTGCCAGGTTAGTTTGTTGTGTAACTGCGTTCAATTTGAACTGCACAAATGTAATCCCGTTTGAATGATTGCTCTCTGAACGGTAGCCTGCTCACTGCTCATCCTCTCCGTTTCCCTGAACCTGAAAAACTGCCTTCCTGTACACCGAGTTCCCAACAACATCGGTGCTGAGAGCGTGTGAACAAGAATTTCCTGATTTGTGAGCTCGTAATTCAGAGATTCAGAGCTGGAAGACAGGCAGGTAGGTCTGCGAACTATTGAACTGGTCACAAAGATATTTCACAAAGATTATCCAAACAAGTGGCGGAAGCAAAAACATTCCCATATACAAATGATCAGCCATCAAAAGCGAGAGCTTTTTGTCACCCCGGTGAAAAGACAGAGCCGTGCTGTGCACATTCTTGTGTCCATCCCTCCATTCTCCGGAGGACACTTAAGAATAACAACCCCACCTCTGCATTCAACCTGGACAATGTTTCCAGCCGCATGCTTTATCCAAGGTGTAAATAATATCCCGGCGGTGATCGGCTTCAAGACATAATCAGCTCTTCATCCAAGGATACCCAAGTGGCTGGCGTTCAATGGGCAGAAAATGAATGAAATCCTCTCCTCTTATGCTAGGCAGTCCAGCTCTTCTGTGTGGCAGCCGAGATGCAGGGCCAGTGACAAGTTTTCGGGTGCAGTCCAATGAAGAAATGACAGAGCAACTCACTTTAACTCAAGAGGTTTACTAGTCAGGCTTGCATTTGTTCCCCTTGGACGACGTCTCTATCTTGCCTCTGTTCCTGGGTCTATGGTCGTGGTCACCTGAGCTCCCTGTGGCAGAGGTCATAATTTACAGTTTCCTTAAGGGATCAAGTTAAGTGTCTCATGGTGGTTTCCCGGAGTGGTAACTGGAGCAGTGTGTTTGTTACTGTTTGGAAACCAGCCAGCCTTAAAGGAATTGTTCTGCAAGCTTCACCCTGGTGGCCTCTGGCACTTGGCTTCAGCTTCCTTCTCATGCTCCATTCACAAATGGACTCATGGCTTTTAAATGCTCTTTGCTTTTCTCCAGCACCTCTCAAGCTGTCGGACTGGCACAAAGGCCAGGGAGCATGAAGGTTTGTGTGCATTCTCTCCGAGCTTTTGTATCTAATTCGAAAAAGTCCTATTGTTCCTTCAGTTTTCTGTACATCTGTATTCAGTTCTCGAGGAGGATGAACCGTTTAAAAGTAATAACTTTATTAGAAGCAAAGCGTAACTAATGAAGACCGTACGTCCATTCTCAGGGTGGCACCTTTGTTCACTTGACAAAATCAAGGCTTCCTCCATTAGCTCCTGAGGGAAATGCCAGCAGTGTGCATGTAATGTTAAGGAGCAAAACTTGTGGCCTTCAGGCAAACTGGTACTTGGATGCTTCCGTTACAGTAGCCGTGTTACTACTCACTTTCTCACTGATTTTGCATCAATTCTCTCTGCCCCGCTAATCATGAATTCTGGTTTCAAGTGTTGCAGAAGAAATTCTCATTCGCATTTAATGCGTCAATGACTTTTGCGTGCGTTGCTGCACACAATTATCGCTACATGTACGAAGCCAAGGCACTTCCCGCCATTGTTCACCAAGCCTTTGCTGAGATGAAAACCTTATGATTGGCCAAGGTCGGCAGTTCTCAATCTTAAATCACGATGAGTGCATATTTCTACTGGAGATGCAGTCAACAATTATGCCTTCGATGAAAATATCTGGGCGACTGCACACACTATGTGATCTTACTCGTACTTTGGAATGCTGACGCTCGTCATCAGTTGTAACTGAAGCGGTACTACAAAACTTGAGAAGGAGGTGGCTGAAGAAAGGACGGTGTAGTTTTTCATTGGCTTTTATTATAGATATTGCAAAAAGTTTGCTTGTTTGCAAATTTTTCTCGATTATATCATTTTACACAGTCCTCACGCGCATAATTATTAACTTTTAATTATTTTCCTCGGCCTTCCGCGAACCTCATTCTATTTACGCTTTTTACAGTCTAGTCTATTCACATTATTATCATGATAAGATGATCATCTTCCTCAGAATCGTCCTCCTCGTCCTTAACGCACTTCTTATCAACTAAACATAGGCTACTTAGCTTAGTAATAATCCCATATTAGTAACGATTCAACACTTAGCACAACTTACGACTTATTAGCTTCGCTACCTCACTACAGGACTAAATTAAATTATAGCAACGATATAAATCTACTTAACAGTGGCATCATCTTAATCGTACAGTACACAGGCTCTTCAGCTGACACAAATCAGCTAGGCTTACGCACGCTAGGAAGTTGCAGAGGTCGCATCATACCTAAGCTTGATCATGGGTGACACATGCTCATTTCATGTGTGTAAAAGTAAACGTTTTTCACACACTAATTCGCTTATCTCCGTGGACTAAAAATTATTTAGCCTCTCCCACCACGTGTATGGCAAACACCAGCGGCGTTAAGAGTTGCCCAACTAGTTGTGTAACAGCGAACATTATTACAGCCAAGTAACTGCGTCAACAGTTAACTTTTTCAATGCCTCTCCCTCCGCAATTGCATACTGCAGGACATATGTACTTATTAGGCGAAATTAATGACTTCACAAGGCTTGTAATATAATGACTTTTCAAAAATCTGAGAGTCTAGAAATAGCTTGACGCGAAAGTAAAAACCTGCTTATTTGAGTGAGCGAGTGAAGCTATTTTGTAATACTTTGAGTCCTACTTTGTGGATTTTCCTTTAGTTAACTATGCCTCACTTGCACCGATACCGAAACGAATGCGATGATCACCGTATAGAATCATAACTGATCTGCTGAGAATAGCCAGAATTTTGAATCTATTTTCTACTCAAAATCTATTGAAATCCGAAACAAATTCAAGTACACGACTGAAAGTAGTTAGTAGTAAACTGCATGACTGTGAGAGTTGGTCATACCAAGCAGGGCTAGACAAGCTTTGTATCAAAGCTTCTATTTATGGTAAAGTGATCTAAAACGTTATTACTGTACACAATACGAGCAATTAATACTGCTAAATAAAGTAAATCACAATATTCCAGGCACTCCAACAGCCGTTTCAAATATTCGCAAGGTCTGCCGGTGCAGCCTGAGTATACGAAAGATTTGCGCTAGCCGGAACCTTGACTTCAGATCCACTACGTGAGATTGCCTGGCCTGGACTCGATCATGTGCCTCTTGCTACAGTAAGTACTTACACGTAAGATCACAAATTGTATACAGATTCACGTAACAAGCATTGGTTTGTCGACTACTCCTACTCTGCAGGCTGAGAGGGTACTAGCTATAATTATCTGGCTATGAGGTGAATGAATAATTAATTTATGATGATTATGATAATGGCTACGGTTGATATTACTTTCATCTGATCTTTCATCAGGAGTCTTAAAATCAGCGTGTTGATATAGATTTAAAGGAAGGGGAGGAACACGCGAGTACTCGAATATGGTACTTTTAGTATTTTTATACTAGTATAGAATTCTATAAACCGCTGCTGATCACCAGGAAGATGAGGAGGACACGTGTTGGGAACAGTATATGAGTTTGAATGCGCTTCATTCGAATCGTGTATCAACTCGCTGGCGAACAATTATAGCTTACATTCGCTGCGACAAGATGAGTTCCTCCTACTTACTTTACGAATGGAAAAGATTCTTCTCTGTAATTAATTATTACATAGAACATAGATAACTGAGGAAGGTTACGGATTGTCAGGATGGTAGGCTGGATGAGGTAAGGGGTACAATCCTCGGTAAATAGACTCGGAATGTGATGATCTGCTTAAAGGGCTAAAGGCTGACCCTGGTAAATTATTGTGCCGTCTACTTGTCGGATGACTGTCGGATCCTCCCGAACCGCTTCCGCTTCCTGCTAAATCCGCTAATGACCATATTCTCGGCTTCTGGTCCGGTGTGGACGACGTGCCTTCTTTACTGCCTTCACTACAGCTAGAACCCGTGGGGGATGACTTCCCATGAGCATGAGGATTTGTACTGCTGAGCCTCTCGTTATCTGCAATTTGACAATGTGGTCTGTTTTAAAACATTAATGTTTCACGGCCAAAGGAAGAACCTGACCCATGCAATGGGCGTTGCAAAAAAAATCACCAAGGAACAAAGACAGTAACAGTAAAAAAAACATCTTATGGACACAGTCATGGACGAAGGTCGGTGGAAACAGGCAGAATCGCATGCGTTACAAGCCTACAGGCGGAAATAAGACAAATGAGGTCGGAACAAGTACCTGTATCAACAGAAGCTTTCTTGGTTTCCGGTTCGGAATCGGAAATGTCGACGTCGTCGTCATCATCTGGTCTATTTCTAGGTTCCCAAGTCATTTTGTTTTCTTTTTTCAGTCGGCGACGTGCGTTTGCGAACCACGTAGAAACTTGGGTCAACGTCATTTTGGTTATAATCGCGAGCATTATTTTCTCTCCCTTGGTTGGATACGGGTTCTTTTTGTGCTCCGCCAACCATGCTTTTAACGTACTCGTCGTTTCCCTCGTCGCATTCTTCCTCCGGCTTCCGTTTACATCGACGGCATAACTGAAAACATAAAATAAATCAAAATCCATTAATGCATTCAAATAAAAGTCAAGTTGATCAAGTTGAACAACTGACCGTCGTTTAGCACTGCTATTTCTCCCTCCCTCCCTCCCGGCAGGAGCCACACACTAAGGATGAAGAAACCAAAGTAAAAATTCCCTAGCTTGAAATCACAACGAGAACCGCTAATAAATAATCGAATGGGGTAAACTACGTGGTCACTTCCCGTCGTGCGAGTCCGCAGGCTTAATGGCACCCCAACCAAGTTTTGAAACTCTCAAGTCTCCTCACGACATTGTTATATGAAGCGTTGAGCTGTTATAATAGTTGCCAGTATCATATGTTTCCGAGTGTCGCCCAACATGATACGCTTCACGATCACCCTCAGATGGCAATTTTATGAACATCACATCATCCCACAATATCCGTCCACACATCATGTAACAATGGACAGCTTCCAGTCCTGCCTCCAATACCTCTTCATTGTCCACATGATTCCGAGAGCTTCAATTGCCCCGTCCGCATACTTCATCTCTAATCTAAGACGGGGGTGCTGGAGAAGGGTGGGCGAGGAGGTGGTTGTGTGAGAGCGGATTTTCCAAGGGTGAGTAAAAGCATTTGATTTTCGACTCGTGAAAGTTAAGTACAGTCGGATGGAGAAAGGAAGAGGGGTGGCTGAAAATATGCCCGTTATTTACCCTCTTGCTGCCAGGCTTATTTCCCGGAGTCACTCACTCGTGTCACTCCCTTCGCCACATTCAACAATGTTGGTGTCCTCCTAATGCATTTATTCCATTATAACCCCATTCCAGGCTTTCCAGTTGACCTCTTCCGCCCTCCGGTCTTCCGAATGCATTTCTCACCCCCATTAAATCTCATCATATCATAACACCAAAAACGATACTTACGCCCTTTCACTTCTCCTCCTTTCCAATTTAATCTCATGCACACAATCTGCCGCTTCCATCCTTCTTCTCACTTTCCCGTATCATCATTTCGTATCGAATATAATGACTGACAAAATCTACGTCGTCCTCTCCATTGCTAATTATCACTTCCATTCTTTCAGCAAACTCGTGTCACTCGAGCTTATTATTTTATATGCTCGTTCGAGTCCAAATCCTCCATCACCTACATTGATTTAATCCACCATGAGTAAACTTACGGTAAATTTTTCTCTGGTTTCTCAAAGCAGTGACGAAAAGACCCCATGGTTCAGTAGTGCGACAGCAGGAGTCACACTGGGTACGGGTGTCTATCAGAGTTTGAATATTGTTTTGGTTCCCTGTTTCCCTGTCTCTTAGGGCATAAAAAAGCGGTGACAAATGATTGAAGCATGCCGAATATGCATCATCAGAGGATGCGATTTTACCAACGAATACTTTTATGACAAGGATTTGTCTCATTCTACACGGTCCGCAAGGCCTCACAAAGCTGAATTACAGCAAAATAGAAGTGAAGAATGGAAGGTTGGCGCTCCTTCTGACGACTTATTGACCTAACCTCCCCGGAGATTTATTTCTAATTGTATGCTAACGCTCTTATAGTAATCCTGTAACGTAACCGCGCGTGGCCCTCAGCTTTTCTTAATGACTCTTGCCGGCTCCCACATCAGGGTTGAGTTTAAACACATCTCCAGCTTAGGATCTTTAATTTCACCCCAACAAATAGAAGATTTTAGTTCGGTGCATTCACTACGAATTTCGCAGCCTCCGATTACAGCTTAGGCTAATCTGATTAGAGGCAAAATCCTCCAGCGTAACTTAGCTGGTAACAAGATTTCATGAATGTGCGCTTCGTTCAACCTTTCAATGCACAACTTTCCAATCCTTCCTCCACTGTGTCTAATCAGAATGAAAAAGTTCGCGGCTAGGCGTGTCGAATTGAGAAAAACACACGAGCTTGCTCTGATGAGAGACTGCTTGCTTCTGAAATGGAATGTGGAATCTATT